>JAJPUD010023272.1:0-20200 GCA_023553655.1 Myrmecobius fasciatus
ACCCTGGGCAAGTCACCTAACCCTAGCCAAAAAAAAAAAAAAAAAAAATCTGATAAGGGATGGGGCAGGAAACTGAGGCCCAGGGCAGGGATGCTGTACTTAGGGCTCCATAGAATCAAGGTAGCAAGTTTGAAGCATTAACATCCCTTATCCCTGAGGTCCTTAAGACCCTTTGTGCCCCTCCCCATTTGACTGAGCTCCCCGGGGGCGGCACCATTGCTTTTGCTTCCTGTGTGCCCGGCACCTAGTAGGGGATTTACCAGTGCTTCTTCCTTTCCTTTTCTGCACTTCCTCTGGGGGGGAGGGGTGGGGAGATGCCCAGCTCCTGTGATTTCCTTGCTTTCCCAGTATGCAAATTATTGAACATTATGTAAAGCATTGAGGGTTGTGCAAATATGGGAAACATCCTGGAAAGCAAGGGCCCGGTTTGCTCTGATCTGGGGCACTTCCTTTTGCTTGGACTCCAGTGGGCCCGCGTCCAGCTAGGGCCCTTGCCAATGGGCCAGCGGGCCGGCACCGTGGGGCAGGAGGACGTTCCGGACTCCCTCCGAGGCCTCGGCAGTTACCCCGGTTTTCCCATGCAGCTTTCAGGGCAGCCTCTCATTCCGAATCCCCCGTCCCCACCGTCAGATTTTAAAAGATCCATCAAACCCCCCAGCCAGGCTGAAGGGGGGGGGGGGTGATTATTGCCTTCCTGAAGAGCCGCTCTCCAAGGTTGCCAGGACGTGGGATGGGTCCCTACCTGAGATTTCATGGACCACGGACTTAGAGCTGAAAGGCACTGGCGATGCCGGGGTCCACTCCCTTCGTTTTATGGCTGAGCAGCCCCCGGGAGAAGAAGGGAAGTCCAGGGTCATAGACAGGAGTCAGCGTACCCGGGAACACTTGGACGTTAGATCCTCTTGACTCCAAACCCCATTTCTCCTCACTTTGTCCAAGCCCAAGAGACTTAGAAACTTAATAATAATGGCAAGGATGATAATAGCTTCCATTTACAATGATTACCTCATTTGATTCTCACAATAACCCTTTAAGATAGGTGCTGTCATCTCCATTTTTACAAATGAGGAAACTGAGGCAGGTCTGTGTACTATGGTGCCCATGGCTTGGATAGGATAGATCTGGAAGAGACCATATAGTGGGTCCACTAGCCCAGTCCCTCTCTGTTTATAGCAACTGAGGCCCAGGAGGGGGACTTGTCCAAGGCAATGAAAGGGGGGATGATATCGAGGGATGATGTCTGAGATGTCTTCTCTGGGCCTTGGTGGTCTCAGGTGGACAAGAGAAGGAAGGCTCCATCCCCGGGGTCCCAGCCAGACATGGCAGACCCAGGATTGGCTCCTGCCCCTCCGTGCTGAGCGTTAGCTAGTTCTTAGCTGGAGGGGATGGCTGCTCCCAAGTGAACCCTAAATCCTGTTGGACTCTTGGGCTATTTTGCATGGCGCCAGGAGGCTGCTTGGATGCACTTTCCTGCTTGTCCCCCAATTCAGGACTGCCTGGAACCTTGGCAGGCGGCAGGGGATAGTGTGGGAAGCCTCTGCCCTCCTTTCAGGTCACTGGGGCATCTTGAGGAAGAGGGGCTTGGCAGGGGGGAACAGGCAGCTATGGCAGCGTGGGAAGTCTCTCCAGCTCTGGAGCCCCAGCTTCCTTGCCTGGAAAGTGGGGACCCTAATTAGAGGCGGGCCTGACCGCAGAGCTTCTGAGAGAGCGTCTAGCGCTGGTACAGACTTCAAAGTTCTGTCTGAAGGTCAGTTATTACTGTTATAATAGGTGGGCATGGGAGCTCCAGGCAAAGCTGGGGAGGTTTGGCTCCCGATGGCAGGATCCCTCAGTTAGGAGATGGGCATTTGCTTACAAAGGAGGCTCTGGTGAGTGAGTGTGTGTGTGTGTGTGTGTGTGAACATGGATGTGCACTGATCCATACACGCTTCTCATGTTGTCCTGGCGTGAAGCAGAGGATGCTACCTTCCCCATCCCTTTCCTGGTGCCAGCCTGGAAGGAGACTGGGCATTCAGCCTCGGCCCTGCTACCCCCCGGGCACAGGGCTGGTGCAGGCCCTTTTCCGCCCGCTCGGTTGCTGGGGCCAAGGGCAGAACTGGGCCCGGATGCCAGGGGGTGGAGCTAGATGCCTTTTGGTTTTGCAGGAGCCCGGCCCACGTGGTGGACTTTAAGAGGGCAGGATCTGGGGCAGCACCTCTTTCAGGAGGGCTTAGCCCTGCCCTGCCCTGCCCAAGGACCTTTGTGAGGACTTCTGGGCCCTTTCTGGGTTATCTTATCGGGCCGGTGTTGTTCAGCTCCTGTGACCGCCCCCCCCGTTCTTTTGTCGTCAGCCCTGATTGGTGGAGGGAGCAGGGCACCCCGGAGATTTTAGTAACCAGCTGGGTGAGCCTGGTGCTCCCACCCTCCCTTTCCTCCTCTGGGAAGTAGAGGCTCAGGCCAGATTGAAGGCCCTTCTCAGACCATTACATTTTTTTTTTTTTTTTTAAATTTTAAAAGGTTTCACTGATGCTTTTGCTTATTCAGTTTGCCTTTCTAGTTAGTTATGGCCCCTTCCCACCATCCAGCCTGTAACAGTCACAAGTGACCACGTGAAAGGACTCAGTTTATGCTACATTTGGATCCTGTGGGCCTTCACCTCTCCACCCAGTGGAGGAAGGGAATGGCGTTTCCCCCGATTCTCCTGTCACCTCCCCACGCTTCCCTTCCCGTTATCACTTTGTAACAAAAACAAAACATATAAAACCGGTGGACAAAGGGGCAGCTAAGTGACACAGTGCATAGAGCACCAGCCCTGAAGTCAGGAGGACCTGAGTTCAAATCTGGCCTCAGACACTTAAGGCTTCCTAGCTGTGTGACCCTGGACAAGTCACTTAACCCCAATCGCCTCAGCAAAACAAAAACCAAACATGGTTCTGAGAAGGAAAAATATACATCTTTATCTTCCTCCCTTTGCAGTCCTTTGTATTTTATTTTTAAAACCATGGCTCTGAGAAGGGGCCCACCAGACTGACTGCTTGAGGAACAAAAAGTCCAACTGCTCTCAGTGAGCTCTGAGGCTCCAGCCTCTCTGGAAAGCCTCTGATCTCTGAAGTCTTGGCAAACCCATTCGCGCTGGTGGGGCTGGCGATGCTGCCTTGCATCCTGGAAACCCCGTGAGGCATTTCTGAAGGCCGGACATGGGCGGCTGTGGGGCTCCAGAATGATCCCATGACAGGTCACCGTCGGGGCCGCCCCCCGGTGCCCGGTGCCCGTTTTCATTGGCAGGATGGACGGTCCCACATATACAAAAGTTACCTCGATGTGGCTTGGAGCTCTCGGCCTTCGGGATGCGGGGAAGCCGAGCCGGGAAGGGAAGGCCTTGGTGTGCTAGTTGTGACATTGCGCTGACCTCGTCCCGGCTGCGTCATTTGGACAAACAGATTGCCTCCGGACCGAGGATTTCCTCCTGCATTGGAGGGGGCTGGGGGGAAGGGAGGATGATTTGTGGTTCTGTTTGTGCGTGTGAGCGGCCAGCTCTGGGCAGGGATGCTCTCCTCTGCCAAAGCGTCCTTGTTCAAAGATAGGCAGCAGGAAGGTGGCCTTGTGTTGTCCGAGCGTTATCTGCCCGACCTCCAGTTCCGATCAGAAAGTCGCGGGGGGCCGGCAAGACTTGGAGGTCCCTGGTGGTGGGGGAACCTTGGAAGGCGGGCCTTGGGAGGTCTGGCCATGATGCTTCCAGCTGTATAAATAAGCCGCCCAGCTGGTGATGGCAGAGGTCGGGCATCTGGCAGCCAGGGAGTGATGCTGTGCCCCCTTCTCCTTCTATTCATAGATTAAGGAAAATGGGATCAAAAGCCTTGGTTTTATTAGTATTTTTAAAGAGTTAATCTTTGGGTCAAGCTGTGATATAGTGTCAGGGGGCAGGGGAAGGATGTTAGATCTAGGGGTCAGAATGAGCAGAGTTCGAATCCTAGGGGAAAGATGTTAGATCTAGGAGTCAGAAACACCAGAGTTTGAATCCTAGGGGAAAGATGTTAGATCTAGGAGTCTCTGCTACTCAGAGGAAGCAAATGAGCCTCAGGGAGGTCACAGGAACCTAGATGGGAAGCTGGTGAGGAGCCAAGGGCCACCGAGTCACTTCCCCCCACCCCATTTTACACTTGAACAAGCAGGCTCAGAGAGGAGAGGAGGAGATTTGCCCAAGGGGGGCTTCTCTCCCCAAGCAGAGATCCCTGCTTCCTTGGGACTTAGCGGGTGGTGGCCCTTATAAGATGAGCATGGATGGCCCTCTGGCCAGCCTGGGGAGGAGGGCAGAGCTTTGAATGACAGATGCATTGTGGATGCTCTGGCTGGTAGAGCTTTGGCCAGTCCAGGTCACTGCCAAGTCCTGGAGAACATTTATAAGCACTGAGTGTGTGTGTGTGTGTGTGTGTGTGTGTGTGTGTGTGTTCGCTTGCACACTCATATATGCATATATACTGTATACAACACATAAAAGTAAGCACAGTCATATATTGCACTATAATTGTATATTATAACGTTTATTGTGGCGGTTATTATTGCATAAATTAAAGGGAAGCATTGTGAACAGAGGGAGCCTCCGGGAGGCCAGAGAAGGCCTCCATGCATTTCCAGGCCTCTGCCCGCTGCTGCCTGGATTGGGCCTTCCTTGCCCAGCTTCCTCAGCCCCAGTGCCAGGGAGCCCTTGGTTACTGGAGGAAGTTTATTCATCTGGGAATTCCCTTAAGGGATGATCCCATGGGACCAAACCTTTTCCTTATCTTAATTAAAATATCTTTTCAGCCTGTCTGAGATAATCAGAGTAATTAATCACTGGGCTTTGGGTCTGCTGAGGAGGGGAGGGGAGAAGGGATGAGTGGAGAGTGGAGAAGTCTAGGGCCCTTTGAGGCAGTTGCCATCCATTGGAGCCCCTCTTAGTCTCCAGATTATTTTTGGGGGGACCAAATCTGTGATGGCATTGAGATGATGATGATGATGGGAGCCAGCATTTACATAGCGCTTTGAGGTTTGGAAAAATCCTTGGCATTTATCCTCATTCATTCATCACAACAGCCTTCTGAAGTAGGTGCTATTCTCATCATTTTACCGGTGGGGAAACTGAGGCTGAGAGAAATGAACCACTTGCCCAGGATAAGTATTTGAGATGACATTTGAACTTTGATCTTTCTGATTCTATGTCCGGTGCTTTATCCATTACCCAGCTGCTTCAGCTCTAGCAAACTCCTTTTTACCAGTTGGGGTTGGAGCCTCCCAGCTCCCTGGAGCCCTGCCCCTAGGCAGTTTGTTCTGATCCGAGGTTGGGACCTCAGAAGGCAGTCTAAGCTAGATCCCCCCCTCCCCCATTGTACAGATAAGGAAACCGAAGCCTCTGGCTTGCCTTAGATATGAGTTGTGTTGGAAAGGGGATTTGAACTCGAGTCTTCCACATTTTACAGCTGGGGAAGCTTAGGTGACCCTGCTCCAAGCAGAGGGCTAGCGAGGGCCAGGTGAGATTGGCTCCCCAGTTTGTCTGGAGCCAGGCCAGAACTCTGACCTCCTCCCAAGATGCTTTCTGGCAGCCTCCCAATAGGCTGGGCTCAGGAAGATTTGAGGGGTCACCCTTCTCCCTCTGAGGTCATCTGGCCCCAGCAGAGGAGGCGGAGGAGGCCCAGGGAGAAGAGGGGGCTCAGGTCCCCAGCCCACCCACTACCACGGTCTGCTAGTTTGGGAAAGCTTATCATGTTCTAATAGTAAAGCGTCCACTCTGGGCTCAAGACAGATCCCCAGTGAAGCTGAGAAGGGTTTTTCAGGGGCTCTTTGAGAGCCAGATACAGCTGGTTGCTGTGGAACAGCACTGCCTAGGGGAGAAGGGCAGGGCTGCTTCTTGGCTGACATTCAAGGCTTTCTATGATGTGGGATTGGAGATGCTTTACCTCTTAACCCTCTTCTCTGATTGGTGAGTTCCTGACCCCTGGCCCTGGTCTCTGGAGGAAGGGGAAAAGAGAAGAAAGGAGAAAAGGGAGAGAGGAAGGAGAGAAAAGGAGAAAAAAAAAAGAAAGTAAACAGGTAAGCAAGAAATAAGAAAGAAAATAAAAAGGATAGAGAGAGAGAGGAAGGAAGGAAGGAAAGGAGGGAGGAAAGAAGGGAGGGAGGAAGGAAGAAAGGAAGGAAAGAAAATTGGCCTTCACTTGTGGCTCTCCATCTCTCCCAGCAGCTTTCTCTCTGGGAGGGTCTTCTTCCCATCCCCCACATCCCACTTTCTTTTTGTTGTCTTCCCCCATTTGAATGTAAGCCCCTGGAGAGCAGAGCTGTCTTTTTGGCTTTTATTTGGTTCTCACACTTAGCTCAGAACCTAGCACACAGTAGGTGCTTAATAGATGCTCTCTTTGCCTCTCCTTTCTCCCCCCCCCCCCCCTTTCCCTTCTTCTCTTCTGGCCTAACAGGGCTTCTCCTGCTCCTCCATCATCTTCTTGGTGCCCTTGGTGTCCTGACCTCCAGGTCCTTGGTCAAGCTGAGGCCTCGAATGCCCTTCCCTAGTAGCACTGTTATTCCAGTTGCCGGCCATCCTTTGGCCACTTGGAGGTCACTAGAGTGGATAGTGATCTGGACTTGGATTCTGGTTTCCTCTCCAGTCCTGGATTCCTCACCTCCAGTATGGGTAATAATCCTGTCCTGCCTTCCCGATGGCAGAAATCGTAGGGAGGGAAGGTGCTTCATTTGGTGTGACAAGGTCTCCGTCCATAGGTCCCCATCTGGAAATCCTCTGACCCCAGAGCCAAAGGAGCATCTCCTTCCTAAGAATGATATTCTTCCAATACAGTATTGTCCATTACATTATTGAACCAGTATATTTGTCTATTCTTTCAGCAAACATTAAGTGCCTACTGTGTGCCAGGCTTGGGCTAAGCACAGGAGATAGACAGAGGCAAAAGCCCCTGTCCAGCAGGAGCTTATAATCTAATTGGGGAAGGAGAGGGTGGAGAGGAAATAGCACATAAACCAGCATAAAGCAAGTTCTCTACAGGATGAATGGGAAATGATTCACAGAGGAGAGATCCTGGACTTAAGAAGAATTGCGGGGAGACCCCTCTGGGACTGGGCTTTTTGTTGAGACTTGAAGGAAGCCCTGGAGGTCAGTGGTCAGAGGGGAGGAGGGAGAGCTTTCTAGGCCCCAGAGGATACCTTGGTTTCTCCTTCTAGTCTGACTCCAGGAAGCTTTTAGTGACCCTGTTTCTTAAAGGTGGAGACTTCCTTAAAACAGCCAAGCTAAAAAAGGTCTTTACTCAAGAGTATATCTAGGGTTATCTCTGTTTGGAGGAAATACATTGGACTACATCTTTTTTTTTTTTTTTTTTTTCCCCCTTATGTGGGCTTAGTCTGGAAGGGATAGTTTCTATTCATTCTTTTCTCCTTTCTTCCTTCCTCTCCACCTTTGTCTTTTTTTCTTTTGCCCTTCCTTCCTTCCTTCCTTCCTTCCTTCCTTCCTTCCTTCCTTCCTTCCTTCCTTCCTTCCTTCCTTCCTTCCTTCCTTCCTTCCTACCTTTGTCCTTTTTTCTTTCCTTTGCTCTTGCTTTCTTCCCCTTCCTTCCTTCCTTCTTCTTCACCTTTGCTCTTGCTTTCTCCCTCTTTTTTCCTTCCTTTCCATCTTTGTCTTTTTTTTCTCTCCTTTGCTCTTGCTTTTTCCCCCTTCCTCCCTCCCTTCCTTCCTCTCTACCTTTCTTCCTCTCTTCCTTTTTCCTTTTCTGTCTCCTTTCTTGCTTTCTCCCCTTCCTTCCTTCCTTCCTTTTTGTCCTTTTTTCTTTCCTTTGCTCTTGCTTTCTCCTCTTTCCTTCCTCCCTCTCCACCTCCCTTCTCCCATTCAACCTTATATCCCACCTTTCAGTTGAGAACAGCTTCATTAGTGGGAACAAAGGCAAGATTTGTAACTGACCCAGGGGATGATGTCACGAAGTTTTGGTGCCCATCTCTCCCCCTTCTCACCAGCCCCAGCTGGCATGCCTGGTCTAGCTAGAAATGGCCCCCATCACTGCCAGCTCTGGGTGCTGAGGCTTCTGTAGTCTTCCTGGATAACTGTCTCGGCTTTCTCTGCAAATCCAGGAAATATCCTGGGTAATGGGCTAGCCAAGCAAGACTGGCAAGCAGCAGTTGGGTATTGAGAGCCCTCCTTTTCCAGGCTTGGAACCATGAGCTTCCCTTGGCAGGGCAGGAGAACCTTACTGTCTGATTCAGAGAGCTGAAGACTCTTCTTGTGGAAAGGTGACTTACCAGCTTCCCCCTTTCCCTTTCCGGCACCCACACATATGCCTTTGTGGACAGCTGGCAGAAAATGCTTGGTTGAATGAGCAAGGGGTCATGGGAGAGGATCTAGACAGTGTCTTGTGATGGAAATAGTGGTTCTTTGGCTCACTCTGATCTTCACATTCACACACACACACACACACACACACACACACACACATACACACAAGCCCACAGCATCTAGCTAGACAGGAGACCCTCTCAAACCTGGGTTTTATTAAGGGCAGGGCAGAGGGGGAGGCTATCTGCACAGCAGCTGTAAGCATCTCTGGGAAATCCAGAGAAAGGACATCTGGCTTGCCCTACTCTCAAAGAACTACCAGACATGTCGGGAGACACGCCAATTGCTTTTCAGATGGGGCTGAGTTAAAAAATTAATAGGGGACCCCCTTACAACTTTAAAACTGGAAAGACTGGAAGGTATTTTAGGGGGACCTATCTCCCCAATAGGCCAAACTAGCTTTTCTTAACCACTGAGGGCAGTGCTCTGGATATAGGAAACTTGTTAAACTTGAACTCTTGGAGTAGGAAGAAGTTTGAAGAGCCTCACTACTTGGGCAAGTCTGCTTGCTTGAGTTTCCCCATCTGTAAAAAATGGGGATAACAATAATAGCCCCGTCTTCCCAGAGTTGTGAAGACCAAAGAATAATTGTAAAATGTTTGTTAGCATAATGCCTAGTACACAGTAGGTGCTGTATAAATGTTAACTCTCCTTATTATGATCACTCATCATCATCATCATTTCTCTGCAGCTAGATTGAATTCTGATGCTTTGGTAACTTTTTACCAGGCCCTTTGTTTAGTCTGGGGTTGCGAATGGCCTTGAGAGAGGCCCAAGGCCTCCTGGGCCGTGGAGACTTCGAGATAAAGGTGGTAGAGTGGAATGTTACTGGGCTGGGGGAGGGAGCTGCATCCAGATCCAGCCCATGTCAGGAGGGATGGTGGAATTCAGTGGAGGAAGGAGGACTGAGGGCTCTGGAGATCCCATCATAAGAGGAAGCCAGCATTGGATCTTCAGAGCCAAGGGCAAGGCCAGCAAGGTGTAGATAGAGGAGAACCCCACTGAGAAACTGAGGCCAAATGGGCTTCTCACACGTAGTGAGCTCCCCAGCTCTGGAGGTCCCCACAGAGGCTGGATGACTAATTAAATTACAAGGTTGGACACTAGGTTGTTTTTAAGAAGTGGGAATTCTTTAGCTTTTTCTCTCTGCCCAGTTTTCTGTGGGTTCTGTTTGAATGGAGAGACAGTCTGGCCTAATGGAAAGAGCAGTGAATTCTGGGAACCAGAGTGATCCCCCTGTGAGCACAGTCTGATCGTCTTGAGGGGAGGAGGTAGGGTTTCATTGACAGGTGGGACTCCCAGGTGACAGGACATCTCCTGGACAACTTAGAACCTCTCAGAGTTAGCAAAAGGGCCTGCCTAGTGTCCCCCACTCTGGCCATTTCAGAATCAGAACCTAAGATTTCCTTTGTTGCCTCAAAAATGGGGAGAATGACATTTCTTCCTTCCAGGATAATTTGTGACATGATGTTTTGTCAGCCTCTGGCAGTCTTTGCCCGGCTGACCTGGGTGTAACCTCCTTGTGCAAAGCTTTGCTGCCTCTTGGTGTGGTGGAAATGAAACCTATAATTATTTTTCCTGTAGAGGGGGCTACATAAGTGCCTCTTCTGTGGCAGGCCCTAAGGGGCAAAGGTAACAGGAGGGATGATTGTGTCTGGGTGGAAATTCTTGGGGAGCCATTTTACATTGGGTGACCTAGAGGGGCCTGAGAAGCTCCTTGACCATCACTGCCACATCTTTAATGTGAATTATCACCCCTGGATGTGGGGACTCTCCAATTTGGATCCAATGTAGAGAAGACACTTAATCCATATTTATTTCCCTTGTCCCCGTTCTGTATACCCATCGGTGGGAAGTGGCTTAGGGGGAGATGCACTCAGCATTCTGGCTTCTGCAGATCTCTTGGTGTTGTGATTGCCAGGGAGACCTGTGGGCAATTCAGCTCTTGCCTCCATGACAGTAAGGATGCCCACTGGCTTATATGTGATACTTGAAAGTTTGCCAGGTGTTTTACAAATAGCTTCTTTGATTTTCACAACAGCTTCTGAGCTATTCTGAGGTAAACAGGTTTAACCTTTAGATACCAGCTAGTAAGTGTTTAAGGCAGAATTTGAACTCAGGTCTTGCATTCTCTACAATATGGCGCCCTACACCTTGACTGTCATAAACATCCCCTTTGGCCTTTCTCCTCAACTGAGAACAGTCTATCCATCAGAGTTTGTCAAATCTTTAATGTTAACATGCATCTAAGAGAATAGAACAACCCGAAGTTAAGTTGAACTCAGTTCCCTAGACAACGAGTCTTTCACTGGTTGAGCCACTAGGGATATAAAGAATTGGAAATGGGTCCTGCCCTCCAGGAGAGCTAGTTTTATTGAGGTAGACCTCCTCTCTAAGCCAGAAGGGCATCATGGGATCGGTTGAGACAGGGTCACTACAGCTCTTTGCAGACCATGAATGGTGCTCTTTAATCACTCACTCTTAGGCACTTGACATTTGTGGTGGAGGCAGCTCTTTCATATCTGGGCTTCCCCAGAGCTCGAGCATCTAGGTTATTTGGAGAGCCATGGTGACTCCTTCTTTGCACTTCCTCTTGCCATCTTTTAATGAAGGGAATGAGATTGACCTTTCTCTGCACTTCCCTTTCACCATCATTTAAATGAGGGGGATGGGATTGGCCCTTTCTCTCCCCTTTGGCCATCTTTTAAATGAGGGGAGTGAGATTGACCCTTTTTCTCTCCTTCCCTTTCACCATCTTCTCTCCCCTTCCCTTTCACCATCATTTAAATGAGGGGAGTGGGATTGACCCTTTCTCTTCCCTTCCCTTTCTCCATCTTTTAAATGAGAGGAATGGGGTTGACCTTTCTCTGCACTTCCCTTTCACCATCATTTAAGTGAAGGGGGTGGGATTGACCCTTTCTCTGCACTTCCCTTTCACCATCATTTAAATGAGGGGGGTGGGATTGACCCTTTCTCTCCCCTTCTCTTTGGCCATCTTTTAAATGAGTGGGGTGGGATTGACCCCTTCTCTCCCCTTTCCTTTTGCCCTCTTTTAAATGAGGGGGGTGGGAGCTGACCAGCTGGTTCTCCTCCAGGTAGCTCTCCAGGGTATCTCACTCCCACTCTGTTCTCCTTCCCTCTCCACGCAGACCAGAATGCAGAGCCTGCATCCAGATCCCAAAGCCCGCTACACCAGCGTATTTGGCGCCCTCAAGAAAATCATCCGGACTGAAGGCTTCTGGAGACCCTTGCGGGGTCTCAACGTGATGGTGATGGGGGCAGGGCCAGCCCACGCCATGTATTTTGGCTGCTACGAAAACATGAAAAGGACTTTCAATGAGATCTTCAACCGCCGAGGAAACAGCCACCTGGCCAATGGTATTTTGAAAGCGTTTGTCTGGAGCCTCACTGCTCTGTTCTGTTCTCCAGCAGACCCTCCCCTCTCTGCTTCCTTGGGGCTTTCCCCCTTGGGTGACCCAGCGAGCTAACACACCCAGTCTGCAGCCTGATTGCTTGTGAATAACGAACAGTAGCCCTGTCCATATCTATCTCTATATCTATGGAGGAGTAGATTTATAGATAGATATAGAAAGAGTCCATTTTTCTGAACTTTGGGGAACTTGACAACCAAGGGCAAGGGGTGTGCTCGGTGGTTTTTTTTGTCTTTTTTTGGTTTTTTTTGATCTTTGCTTTAACACTCAGACTCTTTTAATAGACCTTTATTGATCAGACCTTAAGTAGAAAGCACACGTGAATGCGGGCTACGAGAACGCGCTCTCTGAACAGCCTCTCTCTGACTATGTTTAAAAAAAAAATAAAAATAAAAGACCTTTGGCACGAGCAGCAGCATCGGCGAGAGAAAGCTGAGGCTTTCCGAGATCTTGCAAGAAGTGTCAATGACTGACCCGAGGCGTATTCTCCAGAGCAGAGCACCACGAGGGGCCCCTCCCGCCCCTGCGGCTTGTCTGAGACGCAGCATTCTGGGAGCAAGGGATGGAATAGTTTACTTTTGAAGGAGAAAAGGGGGGTGGAGACAGGGTTTTGTGAGTTCCTATACAGCTCTTCTGTAACGTTCCGCGTGGGCTTGAAACGGGAGGGTGAGTTAGGAGAGGCGGGGCCTTGGGCTCTGGTTTTGCTTCCGGGGTGGTGGCTGGGGATGGTGTAGACCCTCTTTCTTGGGAGCCACACCTGGTTTTCCGAGCTTAGCCGAGATGTGACAGCTTTTTTTTTTCCCCCGCGCCCGCCCCCTTTTATTTCCCCCCTAAAAAAGCAGACCTCGCTAATCCCCGTCACTCGTGCGTTCTGTAGAAATGTATCGCTAGCGGTTCCGGAGATGCCTTCTGGGACCTTTTTTTAGTTATGGCCACCTAGGAGTCGCCTGATTTAGGACAGCCTCCCCCTCCTTTCTCCCCTTCCCCTCCCCCCCCCCAGCGTAGAGACGTCCTGATGGGTTTCTCCCTCCAGGTTCCGGAGTTTACGGCTTATCGCATTCTGCTGTGGTAAACGTCAATTAGGCAAACTAAGAAAGCTCAGACCCCTCCACCCCAAGGTAGCATTTCCCGACCCAAGCTCAAGTTTGCCCGGGGGAATCAGTAGCTGAGAGATTTCTATTTTATCTCCGGCCTAGCCCCATTGCAGTTGAATTCTGTAGGAGCAAAGATTTAGAGCCTCATTGGACCTTCAAGGTCATATCTTGGTCCAGTCTTGTCACTTTACAACTAGGGAAACTGAGGCTCTGAGAAATAAAGGCCCTCGCTCCCAGATCCTCTGATACCTAACCCAGCCTGCCCTTCTGCCTCCTGTAACGTTCCGGTTCCCAGCAGACTTGAAATGGAAGGGTAGAGGAGGGGCCTTGGACTTTGGTTTTTGCTTCGGGGGTTTTTGCTCGGTGGGATGGGGTAGCCAAGCTTTCCTGGGAGACACACCTGATTTTCTGATCTTAGTCACAGATCTTGCTAGTCCACTTCCCGTGTGTTTTGTAGAAATGTATCGCTAGCATTTCCTGAGATGTCTTCTGGGAGCTTTTCTCAGTTATGGCCACCTACGAATTGTCCTTCAAGGTCCCCCTTTCTTTTCATTTTCTTCTCTGCCTCGCCTTCTCCTCCCCTCCCCCCCTCCAATGGATTCCATCCTGGTTGGAAAGGAGGAATTGAATTATTGAATGGGATAAATTGAATTATTAGGATTGGGGGGGGGGCAATGAGAAAAATCCACGGAAGGTGAGGGGGCAGGGGCTGCTGGGGGGGGGTTTCTGAGGGCTCTCCAGAGATGCCTTGAGAGGACTGGATCCCTTTGTGGGCTGCTAGAATTGGCTGAGCCCCACGCCCTTCCCCTACTCTCACAGATCCTTCCCCCTTCCCATTTCTGCCCTTGCTTGGGGCCTTTGGGGATAAAAAAAGTCAGTCACCTGATGGTAAGTGGTTTTTTTTTTTTTTTTTTCCTTCATCTTAAAAAGCCAGGCCTTGAGAGGCTTAGGTTGAGGTCCCCCGGGGACTGAGCCCCAACAGTTTACTTTGGAAGGCTAACTTTCTGGAGTTTTTTTTGCAGGAATAGCGGGGAGTATGGCCACCCTGCTCCATGATGCTGTAATGAATCCAGCCGAAGGTAACGTGTCCCCACCCTGGGGAAGGGGGAGACTGGAGCAAGGCTCGACAGCTTGGAGGGAGGAATAGTTAGGGAGACCAAGAACGAACCCCAAAGTTTATTTTATCCCAGGACTCCTTAAGTAAAAATAAGGTGGTTAATTACTGAGGCAGGTAGGTGATGCAGGAAGGCCAGAGTTCAAATTGGGCATCAGATACTCACTAGCTTTGTGATCCTGGCCAAGTCACCTCATTCTGTTTGCCTCAGTTTCCTCATCTGTAACATCGATACACCACCACCCTACCTTACAGAGTTATTGTGAAGATCAAATGATAAAAATATTGATAAAGCACTTAGTTTGTGCCTGACAAGTAATAGGTGCTGAATAAATGCTTATTCTCTTCCCTTTTCTTATTTAAATGTGATTCCATTTGTGTTCTCCGGGCTCTGATTCTGAGATAGACCAAAAGGGCTTCTTTCTGGAGGAGGTCAAATTCTTCTAAGGTCACTGGTCAGGCCTCAGTCCTGAGTTGGTTACCAGTTGTGAAATGGAAAAGGACCCAAGTTCTAAAGCAGACTCTTGGCTGTATAATCTGGGCTAGCCACTTAAGCTCTAGGCAACTCTCACACAGATTCTTAATGTCGGGCCCAGGAACTGTTTATTTATTTATTTTGTTTGGTTTGGTTTATTTGTTTTTTTGCTTGAGGCAATTGGGGTTAAGTGACTTGCCCAGGGTCACACAGCTAGGAACTTGTGTCTGAGACCAGATTTGAACTCAGGTCCTCCTGACTTCAGGGCTGGTGCTCTATCCACTGCGCCACCTAGCTGCCCCGAGAAACTAGTTTTTAAAAACATTTTGATAACTATATATAGGGGGAAAGGGGTCCATTATGAGAAGCAAGGTTAAGAATCCCTGGTCTGAGACTCTATAAAGTTTCTGAAAAAGTGCCAGCATGTGTCAGTGAAGGGCATTTTTTCATCTAGAAGATCCACAGATCCCGTCTCTTATTTAGTGATGGTACCAGCTGTAATGAGTTATAGGATCATCGGAATCCTGGAAAGGGCCTTAGAGGTAACCAAAGTCCAGCCTCTTCCCATTATATGGATAAGAAAACTGAGACCCAAACTGGTTTAGTCACTTGACCAGAATCATGCAAAGAGGTTTTATGTATGTAGGGGGCTGTGTTGGGAATTAAACACAGATCTTCTGAAGACAAATTCAGCGATCCTTCCTTGCTTTGTGATTCCCTGGATTTAAAGCATCGATGACTGGTCATATAATCCAATCAATCCCTTTATAGATTGGGGACCTGAGCCCCAAGTCACCCTGATAGCAAATGGCCACACTGGGAAATTCAGATCTACAGACTCATGAATCCAACCCCATTTTGTGCTTTGCTGACCCTGGAACAGCATTAGGGGAAAAAAGAAGCCCCTGGACTTCTATTGTCCAGGGGACGTTGAGTTCAGAGGGAATGCCTCCTAAAGCTATTAGAGCCCAAAGGTCCTCTTGTTTCTCTGTTATCTGCCTTGGTGTTCAGCAGTATTTCAGGGGAATGAAAGGGTTGATTTTACTTGGATTTCCTCCCACCATCTAGGTCGAGACACCCTGGAAGAGCTGATTGTTTTTATTTGTAAAGTAAAAGCTAGAATGATGAGTAAGGACTTGGGGGGGGGGAGTATGGGGAAGAAAGAGCCAGCTGCTTCCGATTTCGCAAACATCAGCTGTCTGAATCAGGGTGATGGTCTCAAAGAGCTTACAAAACTTCCTGAGTGCTCCTCAGACTGTAACTTCATGCCAGGCAAGGCAGCCTTGGGGCCAGGAAAGATTGATTCCAGAAACATCAGCTATTGGTCTTTAAAACAAAACAAAACCAAAAAAACCCCAAAACGCAGCCCTGTAAAGGTTCCTTATAATCTGTTTGCAAAAAGTTTCAGAAAGGAAAACTCAAAGATCCAAACTTGATATACCTAATAGAGAAGTCAGACTCACTTTTTAAGGGAGGAAACAGAGTTCCATGGAGATACATTTGTTTAAAGTCGTGTACCCCGGAGTAAATGACCAAGCTAGAATTTGCACCCGGACCCTCTAATTATAAATCTACCACTATGCCTTGCCATCTCATCCATCTGCTTCTTAAGGAAACTCATAAACTATTGTCTAATTTTACTTTGGAATATTCCCCCTTCTCTAGGGATTTGTCCGTGGCCTGCTAAATGAACTCAAATTGTGGGTTTTGTTTTGGAAAAAAAACAAAAACAAAAAACTTGAATCTTTCCTCTCACTTAATTAGTGAGAATTAAATTTCTGCTACTTGGAGTTTAAGCATGGTCTCCTTTTTCCATATTTAATAACCAGCTTGAAGGAATCTGGAATTAATTAGTCTTTACTTGTTTCTAAGAGGTGGGATTAACAATTGAAGAGCTGCCTTGTGGGAGAAGGGTAAGTCTTGTTCTCCTTGGGCCACCAGATCATGGTATTGGGACTGAGTGGTCCAGAATTAGAATAGTGGATCAAAGTTTCTAAGTTCTATATTAGGAAATTTTTCCTTATGTCATTTGAGTGATTCATTTCAGCATTAAGATTATCAAAGAAGGAACTGTAGTGGGTCCTGGGGAGACAAAGAAAGCACTATAGTGGGTCCTGAGGAGGCAAAGGTCAAATGAGAAAAGGTCCTTGCCCTCAAGGAGCTGAAGTTCTAATGGAGCTAATCCAAAATCAGATAGGGCTGGCTTGATCCAGATGGTGAGTTCCATAGCCCTGGAGTCCTTAAGCAAAGAATAGCCGACCTTTTATTAGAGAGTCTACAACTCCATTCAGCAGACTTTTAAGGGGCCTATCTGCAAGGCTTTGAAGGCAAAAATGGAACAGCTCTTGTCTTCAGGGAGCTTCCATTCTGCTGCATTATAGGGAAGTATTCTTAAGTATGGGTAGCCTTTCTGCACTTCAGTTTCCTTTTTTGTAAAATTAGGAGGATTACATCTGATGATCCAGAAGGTCCCTTCTGGATCTAGAGCTGTGATCCTAGATGATCTCTGAGATCTTTCATACACAAGCCAGCTCCCTCTTAAAGAATGTATTTAGGGGCAGCTAGTTGGTGCCGTGGATAGGGCACCAGCCCTGAAGTCAGGAGGACCTGAGTTCAAATGTGACCTCAGACACTTAACACTTCCTAGCTGGTATGTGACTCTGGGTAAGTCACTTAACCCCAATTACCTCAGCCAAAAAAAAAAAAAAAAAAAGAGTATTCATTTAAAAGTACTCAGTGTTAGGAGACAATCATCCTGTAGTTCATCAATAAGCATTTATTAAGCATCTACCACGTGTCAGGCACTGTCCTAATTGATGGAGATACAATTACAAACAGTAAAACGATACTTATTTCCAAGGAGAAACAACCCAGATTGGGAAATTTGAGGTGAGCCTGGGGAAAGCCACTTCAAATTTGAGGGGTTATAATAACAAGACTTCTTATTTCCATAGTGCCTCAAAGTACACAGAGTGCTAAAGCAGCATTAGGAGTGGGGGTCCTTATGTCCCCCTCCTCCTCATGGCTTCTGGGGCAAGGAGCCAGTTGGGCCTTTTCTGAGAGCAGGGCGATTAGTTTTTAACTAAGTTAATGAAAACAGCTTTTTTTAGGGGGGTGGGGGGATAGATGGGTAAGGCAAGGCTTCTTAACCTGGGGACTTCAATGAGGGAAAAGGTGACATTTTTATTTTTTACTAACCTTTGGTTTCCTTTGTAAATCTCATGGGTTTTATTGTAAAATATGATTCTGAGAAGGGGCCCGAGCGTTTCACCAGCAGCCCGAGGGGTCCAGGACATGAGAAAGGTTAAGAAGTCCTGGGCCAGGGGGCAGATCCGGCCGCGCCGCTCCCCAAGACCGAGGCTGCTGAGAGCTCCTGTCTTGTGTCCTTTGGGTCTAACTTGCCTGTTTTTCTTTATGACTTGCCTCCCCGGCGCATCTTCCTTTCGGGCTGGCCACCATCTCCGCCTGGATCACTGGACCATGGGCACCCTCTACTGCCAGTGGTGAAGCAGCGCATGCAGATGTACAACTCCCCTCACCATTCAGCTCTTCGGTGCATCCGGGCTGTGTGGAGGAAAGAGGGGCTGCGCGCCTTCTACCGGAGCTACACCACCCAACTCACCATGAACATCCCCTTCCAATCCATTCACTTTATTACCTATGAATTCCTTCAGGAGCAGATGAACCCTCACCGGGGCTACAACCCCCAGTCTCACATCCTTGCAGGGGGGCTGGCTGGGGCCATCGCCGCGGCCGCCACAACCCCCCTGGATGTCTGTAAGACTCTCCTCAACACTCAGGAAAACATGGCGCTCTCCTTGGCCAACGTTAGCGGACATCTGTCGGGCATGGCCAATGCCTTTCGGACGGTGTACCAGCTCAATGGTATTTCTGGGTACTTTAAAGGTATCCAAGCACGGATAATTTACCAGATGCCCTCCACGGCCATCTCCTGGTCAGTCTATGAGTTCTTCAAGTACTTCCTTACAAAGCACCGGACAGAGAAAACAACTCTGTACTAAAGGAACCAAAAGTGGGGGAGCAATTCCAGCATCTTATTTAAAAAAGAAAGGATTTCCCCCTCCCGATTCCATCCCTCTTTCCCCCACGCCCTTGGACCAAGATTTACGAGCTTCGTGATTCTTGCAGGGTATGTGCCAGTGACCAGCTCCTCCCTGTGGCTGGCCTTGAGGGGGGGTGCGCCGTGCCCACCGAACACCAGAGCACGGATCCAAAATGGCGGCACTGGTGATTAGGGAAAGATTTGAGTGGAAGAAAGATGAATGCCTTCCCCCTCCCTCTTCTTGCCTTTTCCCTCCCCTGCCAGAGGAATGAATGTGCCTTTTCCTCTTCCCTAGAAATCCAGAGAATAGGATTGGGGATATGGTGGGGAGGGGCGGTCTGGATAGGTGGGAGTTTGCACTTCAGAGACTTAAGATGTCCAAGACAAATTAAATATATGTATATACAAGCTCCATTACGCAATATAAAAATAGATGGATAATGTTTATCCTTTATTTTTCTATTTAGAGTTGAATTTGAATTTGTGTGTGTGTGTATGTGTGTGTGTGGGAGAGTGTACAAATAGTATTACAGTTGAGATTTTAAAGCTTTTTTTTTTTTAAATAAAACAAAGGGCTCAGTTTCTGCCATCATGATATATAATTAAGCACCGAAGCATCTTTACCCAACCTCCAGGGGTGGCCTGAAAGCCCAGAGGTTCCTTACCCTCTCTGCCCCCTGGGGAAGGTTCACTTGAATGTATGTAATGTTGAGTTTATACTTTTTTTTTTTTTTTAATGGGAAAAAAGTACCTTTTTTTTTTTTAAATCTGTAACTGAGAGGGAAAAAATGACTACATTGTCATTTCTTCTCTTTACACACTTGGGGCGTTAAATCAGGAAGGGATGTCAGAGACCATTTGAGCTGCCTCCCTGCTTTACAGATGAGGAAACCGAGACTTGACAGGGGTGAGATTGCTTAAGTCTTCTGAACAGACTGTGACTGCCTTTAGTGTCTCTATTTCCAAGCCGCTGGAGAGCAAGCACTCCCTTCTCCTGCACCTGAAGGAGGTGGAGACTCCCATGTCCTTCAAGGCCCTCCCCGTAAGGAAGGCCGTGGCCGGGGCGGCCCCTGCCAATATCTCCAGATGGAAGCTCTGGGCTGGTGTGGAGGGTCGGCCTACGTGTGCAAGTGTGTGTTCTGAAGTTCCGACCAGGGCACTCCAGGACCCTTTTCCTGTGTTCTAAGGATCCTTCTCTTCCCCACTGGCTAAGGGGGGTTGTTTCTAGGACAGAAGTATAGCCGGCACACGTGGGCAGAGCAGCTTGTTTTTGTTTCTCCCCCCTTCATTTTCAGATCATTTTTCCTGTGGTAATTCTTGGGGTCTTGATCCTTCAGCCCACTGTGGAGGAGGGATGAGAAATACCTTGCGAAAGTTCATCTTTGCTCTTCCATGCCCAGGAGGAGGTGCCAAAAAAGTGTGTGTGTGTGGGGTGTGTGTGTATGTGTGTGTGTGTGTGGTGTGGTTGGGGGGTTTAGCTTCATCAATGCTGAGGAAGAATTTGAGTTTCAGAGAGGGACAAGATCTTTGAGATGGTTTTTATGGGATATTTTCCAATTTTAGCACTTAGATTACAAATGACTTAGATAATAGAGGTCCTTATAAGTTTTGTAGGATGTCTTGAATGACAATCTCCTTAAAAAAAAAAATACAAACCTATTTTTTCCAGCCCATCGCTAGCTGCC
>JAJPUD010023273.1:0-20199 GCA_023553655.1 Myrmecobius fasciatus
TTTGTTTTTCAGTGAATTGTTGTCTTTTTCCAATTCACCAATTTTGTTTTTCAGTTCACCATTTTTATTTTCCAGTGAGTTGGTGATTTTTTCCAATTCACCAATTTTGTTTTTCAATGAACTGTTTTCTTTTTCCAATTCACCAGTCCTATTTTCCAGTTTTTTATATTTCTGTTGCCCTGATCTCAATTTATTTCCCCATTCTTCTTCTAGCTCTCTTTTGAGATTCTTAATGCAATCATCCAGGTAAGCCTTCTGAAAGGGAGACCAACTTAAGTCTGCCTTTGTGGCTTCATCTGGGATTGTTTTCATAATGTCAGGATCTGGGGACTGTTCCATTTTTTTCTCCCTAAAAGCTTTCTATGGTGAGAACTCTCTTCTGCTTCTTGCTCATGATTTAAAGTTGGGATATTGGTCAAAAGCAGAGAAAACTGCAACAATTTGTATTTGCCCTGGGGCAGTTTGCCGAGTTGACTTCCGGTCTGAGGCTGGTGGGGCTAGACCACGTTTTCAGTTTCTCTAGATCCACCCTTTACCAAAGGCAGATCTGTCAAAGCACCTGCCCGCAAGCAGAGCAAAGTGGCCCAGGCGTCTCCCAGGGGCTTCCTGGGTGCCTTAAATCCGGGCCTCTATCGCAGCCCTGACTTCCGCCCTGGCTGGAGTCTGATCGCGACCAGCAGCCAATTTCCCCTGAGGCTAACCTTCTCCAGAGTTCTTTCCAGGTAGATTTTTGATAGAAGTGCGTTGTAGATCAAATGTTTGGTGGAGCCTTCACTCACAAACCAGTTCCAAGGCTCACTTTGTCTGGGTTTGAGGGAAGGTCCCAAAGGAGTTCACAGAGAAAGCTGTCCGCAGTTCGCCATCTTGGCTCCGCCCCCCCATTCATTCTTTAGGATAAAATTATTTAGTTTCCAATTGCTTTTTGGTTTATTTTCTCCTGGCCTTATATTGCATGTGATTTTTATTCCGTCTTGATCTGAAAAAAATGCATTTGTTATTTCTGCCTTCCTGCATTTGATTTTGAGGTTTTTGTGTCCTAACACATGGTCAATTTTTGTATAAGTTCCATGGACTGCTGAGAAAAAAGTAAACTCCTTTCTGTCTCCATTTAATTTCCTCCAAAGATCTATCATACCTAACTTTTCTAACATTTTGTTGACCTCCTTAACTTCTTTCTTATTTATTTTGTGGTTTGATTTATCAAGTTCTGAGAGAGGGAAGTTGAGATCCCCCCTATATTAGTTTTGCTGTCTATTTCTTCTTGCATCTCTCTGAACTTTTCCTCTAGGAATTTCCATGCTATACCACTTGGTGCATATATGTTTAGTATTGATATTGCTTCATCATCTATGGTACCCTTTAGGAAGATATAATTTCCTTCTTTGTCTCTTTTAATGAAGTCTATCTTTGCTTTTACTTGGTCTGAGATCAGGATTGCTACCCCTGCTTTTTTTTGTTCACCTGAAGTATAATAGATTCTGCTCCAGCCTTTTACCTTCACCCTGTATGTATCTCTATGTTTTAGATGTGTTTCTTGTATACAACATATTGTTGGATTCTGGTTTTTAATCCAATCTGCTATCTGCTTCTGCTTTAAGGGAGAGTTCATTCCATTCACATTCACAGTTAAAATAACTAATTCTGTATTTCCTGCCATTTTATTTACCCTAGCTTATGCTTTTCTCTTTCTTATCCCCTTTCCCTCCTCCCTACTATTTTGCTTTTGAAAACCACTTCCCTCAAACAATCCTTCCCCTTTAGAGCCCCACCCACCCCCTTTTCCCCCCCTTTCCCTCCTGTTTCCTTATAAGTATGTCTATTATTCCCTCTGAGCCAAATCTGATGAGATGGAGATTAACCCAATTCACACTCCCCTCCCTTTTCCCACCTCAATCATTATAGGTTTTCTTTGCCTCTACATGTGATGTAATTTCCCTTATTTTACCTCCTTTTCCTCTTCTTCCAGTGTTATCCCTTTTCTACCTCTAATTTCTTTTTCAGTTTATCATATCATAATAATCATAAAATCACAATAAACATATCATAATAATAATAAAATCACAGTAATCGTATCATAATTATAATGTAATAATAGATTCAGAAAATCAACCCTCATTCTATAAATATCTATAACATAAATATAGTTCTAAAGAGTTTTTTTTCTTGTTACCTTTTTATGTTTCTCTTTTGTTCTGTGTATGTTTATCTTTATTAAAGGCATTTGACAACATAGGTGAAAACTGGAAAACCTAAGATTATCATTATCCATTATCCAAAAGCTGGACAAGCACACCACTATGAAATTGACCTACAGTACTGCCGATTTTCTCCAGGCAACCAGATTTTGACATAATTTTCCATAAGCCCTCCAAACTCACAGTATCAAAGGCCTTGGTTAGATTTACAAATGTTGTGTACATATCTCTCCTGTTTTTGCATTGTCCTTGAATTGTCAGGCAGTGAACACAATATTGAATATGCCTCAGCCCTTCTGAAGCTACACTTGCTTTCAGGTATATGACCATCTTCTTGGTGAAGGATTTTAAGTAGGACTCTGGCAAGAATCTTGCCAGTAATGACTAAGAAAGAGATCCACCTCTTCCCCGATATGATTGACACAGGACAATCTATTTCCTTTATCTTAAAGAGATGAACAGGGGCAGCTAGCTGGCCCAGTGGATAGAGAACCAGCCCTGAAGACAGGAGGACCTGAACTCAAATCTGTCCTCAGACACTTAAGAACTTCCTAGTTGTGTGACCTGGGCAAGTCACTTAACCCCAATTGCCTCAGGAAAAAAAAAGAGAGAGAGAAAGATGAACAATTAAAGAGTACTTCTTGTACTCCTTGAAGACAAACACTTTTTTACAATATAACCCAGAAAATTTGATACAGTGTGTGTATGAACAATGGAACCCCTATCTTTTAAGTCTCAGCTGGAATAGAATTAGTACCAGGTGCTTTGCCATACATAAGAAACCTAATGACATTCAAAACATCTTCTTCAGTTGAAATATCAGCTAGGGAGGGATTGGCTTTAACCTGAGGCAAATGTTCAATGACTCTGGCATTGATTGATAATGGTCTTTTGAGAACACCATGGAATTGTCCTTGCCATATCATTATGATTATGTCCATATTAGTAATCAATATGACTATATCAGCATTGACTAGTTGAGATGCACCATAGGTCTTTGGCCCATAAATAGCCTTTAGCACATCATAAAATAACTTTGGATTATTACTATCAGCAGAAAACTGAATTTCTCCTGCCCTCTCATGGGGCCAAGAATCCTTAATTTCTTTAATCTTTACTTGTACTTTACTTTTGATGGAATTAAAGTTTGTCTTCTAAGAGACAGATGAACTATACTGTTGGTATACTCTAAGGAGTTCTCATTTTTTATTTTTGTAGCTTGTGAAATTCATTATCATTTTTATTAAATGAGTCTTGATATTTGTGAGTGTTCTGATCCTGATTAGCAAATGCAATGTTATGCAACATATCTCTGAAAGCTGCTCACTCCTTTCTTGGTTTACTGTTACCCACTGAGTGTTGGCTCTAACTTTGTCTCCAAGGTAACAACAAACTGTTTCTTCTCAGAAAAGCACTCTAATCTTTTCACATTAATTTTTCTGGTAGTCCTTTTGGCTTCTGGCTCCTTATTTTGTTGAATGAGACTATTTGGTTTGGAGAAAATATCTATGTTCTTGATAACCAGCACTGTGCCACACAGTTCTTGTCACTTTGACATCCTGACTGTCTCTTCTTACAAAGACGTAGTCTATTAGATGGCAAGGTTTGATGCAAGAATGCATCTACAAAGTTTTATCTTGTTTAGGTAAAAGGAAGAAATCTTGGTGATGTGAAGTCATGAGACACACAAATCTTCAGTAGTAAGTGACCATTGCTATTGTTTTGTTTCCAACTCCATTTCTCCTCTCCTGAGGCAACCCCCCATGGCTGGTTGTGCAAACCTACTCTAGCATTGAAGAGTCATCCAGGTTTTAAACTTGTCCTGTTTTTTCACATTGGTGATAAGGGTTTCCAGGACTTAATAAAATTTTTTGTCATCAACTTTTCATCATGATGGAAACACAGGCACTTATGATGGTGATATAGCAATTTCCTATGTGTGGCAAATACATTGTCATGAGTTTGTCATTCACTCCTTTTGGTAAGCTAATTGACTAGATTAATTTTGATTTCAACCAGCTTCATGGCCTTCCCCTTCACTGTGGCCACTCCAGAAAAAAAATGTATCCAGCTCTGATTTCAGCAAACTGGCCCTCATTTTACAGCATTATTGCTCTCAGGGCTATTTAGGTGTGATTCTTCGTGGGTTCCCTCATAACAATATCTGTCTTTCAGGTCTACTGGATTTTGTGTTGTCTATAAATATGTACACATTCCATGTACTGATAATGCGTGAAATAATCTTTGAAGATGTTTTGTGCAATTTTTGTGTTTTGACATTAGGATAGTATTCTTGCCTGCCAAGGCCAGCTTGGATAAGCAGAGAATTGGTAGGGCACTTTTCCTAATCCCTTCTTCACATCACAAGGTACAGAGTTTGATCCTTAAAAAGTTGCTCAGAGACTCCAGGGGGTACTTACTCCCACTGCCACTCCAGTGAAAAGATGACCCCATGTTCTGGGCCACTTGTATTCTAAGTTGTGACTGTAGCAACTGACATATTTGTACCTGCTCCTTTGTCACTTTCATGGGACTTTGACATAGAAATTGTATGTGTGATAATTTGTATGTAAATTTGATTTAAGTGAGGCAGAGTTGCATGTAGTTCTTCCAGATTCCTGATTCTTCCAGAATCATCACTGTCCAGTTGCAGACAGAAAAACAAATATAAATTCTAAATTCTAAATTCAGTCAATAACTTTGAAGTCTTCAATGTCTAACCAAGCTCTATATGCTCCACTGTACCCACTTCAACTCCTTTCATGGCAACTGCAATAAATTATTCTCATCTGCTCATTCCACCACAGGAATTCTATACAAAGTTGGGGGTAGAAACTCTTTAAACTCACTGACATATCTGAGATTTTTCAGTGACCCTAAACTTAATTTAGTCTGTCTGCTGAAATTGTTTACTGGGGTGTGGCCACTGTGTTTGCTACAACTTCTTGGAGTCACAGATTATAGGTGAATCAGGAGGACATCAAAGGTGACAGGTAGCCTTAAAAAAAGGCTCAGTAGCCCTTATAATAAAGATACCTTAAAATACCCTACATAATATCCATTATAAAAGCTATTACTTAAAACACTTTATGGCTTGTAAAAGTACTTAACAGATATTTTCTAAATTCATCCTTATAACTACCTAGAAAGGCAGGTACCCAAAGTCATATAACTACAAAGTGTTCAAAACTAGATTCGAACATAAGTCTTCCTAATTCCAGGACAAGAACTCTATTTTACCATCACATTTGTGGAACATATTGAAAGGAAAGTATTGTTAGAACGGGAGGTGTCCCAGATGTTGCTCTGCCTCAACCATTCCAGGTGCTCTTCCAACTCTGTATTCCTTAGAAGCTCACAAAATAAAAATTATATTTTATTGGAGAGAAGCCACCAACCAAGAGCAAAGCTATAAATAGGAAGAAGCTGAAGAAAAAATAAGAATTAACCTTTTGAGACCACAGAAACAGAAAAGCAAAACCTAATTTAGGATAGAAAAGACTTCTACATCAGTGATCAGAAGTGAGCCTCTCATCTGCACTCCTGACACACTATAAGAATTCTACATAGACAAGATCAAAAAGCAATTGCTGAAGGAGGTGAATAAGGAAAATAAAAATATAAACAAAGAAAGAAAAATTGAAGAGAAGTTAATAAAGGCTTCTGTTCATCATCTCTAGTAATGGGGCTCCACAGGATAAGAGAAACCTAACAAGCACAATCCCTTAGGTCCAGAAGCCTACTGAGAGACCTGAGAAGTTTTCTAGTAACACTTTCTTTTAGTTCATTGGAAAAATCCAAGAAGGTATGCTCTAGACATGTACTAGAATACACCTTCACCCATTTGTACTGGCAGACACATCAGAAGCCTGACTCAAGCCACTGCTTTGATCCTTCCTTTGAAGGAAGCTTCATATATACCAGTCATCTCCTGAGGTGAGGAGAGAAGGAAAACATTTCATCCATATCTGTAGCTTATCTGAAGACATTGAACCTGCTTTAATATTTAAATATTTTGATTTTTAAAAAAATGGGTAACTGTATAGTCTTATCCTTAAATGTAGTAATCCTAGTTGCCTTCTTTAGTAGAGAGAGAAGGGGGAGTTTTATAGGTGTAGAGAATTCCTGATACCTAAAGGAACTCTCCCCCACTGAAAGTAATTCTCCTTCCTTTGATGCCTAAAAACACCCTCAGTTCTCCTAAGATTACCTCACTTTTTTATGATTAAAACTTTTTATTTATAACTAAGATTCAATAACAATTAACAACAATAATTAACACTTATATATCAATTAATGTGTGCTAGATATTTTATAATTATCTCATTTGATCTTCACAACAGCCCTAGGAAGTAGGCAATATTATTGTTCCTATTTACAGACAAGAAAATAAGACACACAAGGTCACAGACTTATTAAATAAACATGTGAGGTCAAATTTGAAATCAAGTTTTCCTAATTCTAACACATCTTGTATACACTGTGCCACCCAACTGGCCCTACTTCATGATCATAGTCCTAAATAATTCAGCTAATGGTGAAAAGCTTCTGATATAAATCACCAAAGCACCACACTTTAAAATTGATTGATATGACAATTATGTAAATGCATTAAGATTAAAAATTTAAATATTATCGCTTATATCTAAATATATACATTTGGAAACAATACAGTGGAGTAGAAAACTCCAGAAATTTTCATATATTAGGAACTTAAAAGTTAGGATTCTTGTAGTTTAAAAAAAAAACATTCAGACTTCATAAGCAAATGCTAAAATCTGATAAAAGTCATTCCTGATCTTCTTAATCTTTCTTATGTTATACATTTTGAAATATAAATGATTAAGGAAAGAGTCAAGCAAACAGAATAATAGAGAGGATAACAGAGGCATATAAACACATGTATACACACATATATACATACACATGCATTAATATATATATATATATATATATTTCCATATCTCAGAATGAATATTCTATTCTCAACAGATCTACTATCAGTCAAATAAGCTCTCATATAATGAATATGCTTATGTGTTAATTAAATAATGAATTGGTCAAACTAAGGACATTGATCTTACTACATAATAGTGTTAAACTTATACCTTATACTCTTTTAGCACTCTATTATATGAATAGTAAAATCTTTATTTTTTTGTCAATTCTCTGAAAGTAGTGGGATGAAATGCATCAAATTTGCTTTTTGGCAAAGTAATTATAGCTTTTTTATGTTTATCCAAAATATGAAATATTTTTCTTTGAAAAAAAGTATTCTGGGGGCAGCTAGGTGACACAGTGGATAGAGCACCAGCCCTGAAGTCAGGAGGACCTGAGTTCAAATCTGGTCTCAGACACTTAAAATTCCCTAGCTGTGTGATCCTGGGCAAGTCACTTAACCCCATTTGCCTCAGCAAACAGTAAAAAAAAAGTATTTTACTTTTAAAGACAGTCCCTGCTTCATACATTTGGTACATTGCAATGTAGAGATTTTATCAAATAGCTGAAATTCATAAATACATTTGGGTAGTACACAAGATGCCCAGTATAATATTCAATATTTCTGCATTGGCATATTTCGGATTTTTATTTTATTAGACTTGCCATATCATTAGCACAAAGAGCTCTGGATGTTTTCCTCTACCAGTAGTGTTAAGCACTACCATCACAACTTAAAATCTTAGCAGTTATCTGTTGAACTAATAAGTTATTCATAAATATGGAAGAAGTCGGGGCTGATAAGGCTGACTTAAACACAAGACCTTTAAACTGTATAAGATCCACAAACACTCCTCATTGCATCCCAAATCAGAGGGAAATGGAATGGGAGAATATTTAACAAAATAAATGTAATGAAAAAGAGTGAAAATTATTTAATGGTGTGGTTTTCTAAATCAGTATACAGCCCAAAACAACTTTTATATATGGCTTATTGGATTATATTGTAGTTTGACACCATTGCAATAGAAAATAGAAACCTGGCTTTAGAAGGAGATGGGGTCAGCATGAGCCTTGGACATACACTGACTATATAAGAATATTTATATTTATATCATGCTATTCAATTGTTCTTAGATGACACAAGTATTTTTAAAAGAACAGTTTTAGAGGATTTTAGAGACTACTAATTTGAGAGGCAAATTAGAATCATACAAAACCAATTTTACAGTTTTATCTGCATATAAAGGCATATTATAAATTAAATTAAATATTCCAAACACTTAGCTAAAGCAAAAAAGATCAAGAATCTTATAAGTACACCTGGACAAGGTGGACATCTCCCTGGTTTTCCTTTCAGAATTACCATCTGATTTGTGTCGACTATTTCCCTCTGGAATAAAGCACCAGGCTCCCTGGTGAGAAATTAGCTTGAAGAGGCAATATTTCATCCTAAATTAGGTTGTGCTAAGGTGGGAAGGGGACTGCTTTGATTACTATGGAAAATGGAGACTTCTCTCTCTCCCTTTATATGTATATGTATACACACACACACACACACAAACACACACACACACATATCTTAATCTTTTACATGAAGATGTATAAACACAGAATTGTTAATCGGTTTGAACTCCTGTGTCCACTATGTGAATAATTAGCTTTAATTAATTTTAACAAATGCAAATATAATCATATGAAATGCATTCTTTTGAGTTTATTGGGGAGAAAAGGATATAGAAACAAATGCTATGTAACCAAATTAATGTTTTATAGACTCCCTTGGAGTCTGAACAGATGTTTTAATTAAAACTGACTGTGAAATAAATTATCTTACTGTGTAATTTAATGAATAGTCATTGGTAGAAGAGGGTGAAATATAAATATTTACAGGATATCATTGCTTTGTTTAAAAAAAACAAATATAAAATGTATTTGTTTTAATTCTCACCTCATTTCTATTCTGGGGGTGGGGGAAGGGGCTGCTAAGAGACACTCTTTTTTTCCCTTCTCTCAATAAAGTACTCTTTCTATTCAAAGCTTCCTTTAGTAACTCTGCTTTATCACACTTTCATTTCTACAGTCAACAAATGCTCAGTTATCTTTTATTCTAGTGAAAAGAAAACAAAACAGAATGCTAATACCAATCACTGAGAAAATATGATGGAAAAGAAAAGCTCTGAACAAAAGTGTTTGACTTCCAAGTTTAGTTTAAGTGTATATGTGTGTGTATGCACATGCACACACACACACACACACACACACACACACACACACACACACACAAACATACTTTTTTAAAAGAGGGAAAACTTTCTATAATTTTAAAAGAAACTTTTTTGAGTATCTCATCTTTTATTGATAAGTTTGTATAGGATTTGGTGATATTAATAAATGCAGTCATATTGCTGTAGGCATACTAAAAGTGGAAGTTAGAGTCACTTGAAATCCTTGTAAAAAAGTTACAAGTAAAAACTGTTTATTTGTAAAAAAATTACAAGTAAAAACTGTTTTACTTGTAAAAAAAAGTAGAAAAAAAGTAGCAGTTATTGAATGACAACTTAAAATAAGTTTTGTTTTGGGGCAGGTGAATAATTTTTCAAAGATTATTCCTATGTTTTCAGTAGAAATACATTTTAAAATTATTTTGTTAAATGCAATATATTTCAGAATATCACTGCTGTAAGAAAACCTGATAGAAATTTTAGGAAGATTGTATTTGATTTTTCTTTTCTCTTTTTAACTTGCTTAATTTAATAAATCCCTAATCTGTATTAAACAATATTTATTTTGTGCTTGAATTTAATTTATTCATCTTTTTCTCCATTTCATTCCATATTTCCTTCCCTTCCTTTCCTTTAATATGTAACTGGAGAGGCAACAAGTCTTTCCAAGTTTTTTTCTGAAATCTGCTTGTTCAGTACTTCTTATTTCATGAGAGTATTCCATTACATTCACATACCACAGCTTGTTCAGTCATTCCCCAAATGGTGACATTCTCTCAATTTTCAATTCTTTTCCACCATGGAGAGAACTGCTATGAATATTTGTGAACATGTAAGTCTTTCCTTCCCATTCACCCAACTTTTTATCTCTTTGGAATGTAGACCTAGTAGTGGTTTTGCCATAGCAAAGGGTATGGACAGTTTATTTGCCCTATGGACATAGTTTCAATTTATCTTATCAGTGTACAACTTTATCATCAGTGTAATAGTTTCCCAACTGTCCCATATCCTCCCCACCTTTTATTACTTTCCTTTTTTGTCACATTACATACTCTGATAGGTGTTAGGTACTATCTCAGAGCTGTTTTAATTTGCATTTTTCTAATCAAAAATTATTTAGAGCATTTGTTCTATGTCAATATTTATACCTTTGGTTTCTTCATCTAAAATCTGCTTGTTCATGTCTTTTAACTATTCATTAATTGGGGAATGGCTTGTATTCTTAAAATTTGATTCAATTTTCTCTATATTCATTGCTATCTTTCAGAAATGAGACTTTTTTCAGACTTTCCCAGCTTGTAAAGATTGTTTTCCAGCTTTCTCATTTCCTTGTCCTGTTGCTTTAATTGATTTTGTTTATACAAGCACTATTTATTTTAATAAAATCAAAATGATATGTTTTACATTTACATCACCTGTTTGGTCATGACATATTTGCCCTTCTAATTTCTTCATGATATCATTGCTTATGTCTAAACAATTGTGACTTTCTCTTAGTATACAGCATAAGATGTTGGTCTATACCTAGTTTGTGTCCTATTGTTTTCTAGTTTTTCCAGGAGTTTTTTTTTCAAATAGTGATTTCTTATCCCAAGGAAAAAAAAGGGTCTTTGGATTTATCAAACATTAAGGTATGATAGGCATTGACTAGTATGTATTGTGTGCCAAATCTACTCCACTGCTCCACCATTTCATTTCTTAGCCAGTACCAAATAGTTTTGATGATTACAGCTTTATTATTATAAATCTTGAGATCTAATATACCTAGGTTATCTTCCTTTGTATATTTTTTTCATAAATGTTCTTGACGTCCTTCATCCTTTATTCTTTCAGATGATTTTTGTTGCTATTTTTTCTTGCTCCATCAAATAATTTTTGATAGAGGAGGTGGAACCAAGATGGTTGAGTAAAGGCAAAATCTCATCTAATCTCTTAGCCACATAGCTCAAATTCCTTTTAAATAATGCCTCTAAATAAATTTTAGAGTTCCACAACACTCAAGAAGATGGAGAGGAACATTTTCCAGGTGAAGAAAACTTGGAAGGAGAGCAGAAAAGGTCTGTGACACTAGGTTGGGAGTCTAGGTGCAGTTTGGGTGCAAGCCCAGGCAGCACAGTGCTGCCCAGTCTCAAGTCCCATGCCAATGTCAGGAATAGATCTGGGTACTTCTGAGACAGCACCAGTGTTTCGAGAACTCTCACCTCAGAGACACTAAAGAAGACTTGGACGGTCAGCAGAAAATTTGGTTGAAAGCCCAGCATGCAATCCCAGTGCAGGGGAGACCTCTGCAGCCCTAACCCTAGCCTGGCCAAAGTGTCAGCAAGGGAAAGCCTGTGAATCAGTGGCAGTACTGTTGGCTTCCAGACCTCCCCAGAGGCACCAACTAAGAAGAGCTTGGAAGGTTAGCTAAGGACATCTGCTACAAGGTGAGAGGCCAGCACATATTCCCAGAACAGGCCGTGGGGAAGGGACAGCCCTAACAATTCCAGAGCAGAAAAGAGCACTTGTGGTAGGATCCCTAGATGAATCTCTGAAAACAGCTGCACAAAATCCCTAAAGCTTAGAACAAAGCATCCTCCACTCTGTAAACAGAGCTTTGCTTTCACAGAGTTAAAAGCCAAGTAATAGGCTTGTGAAATGACCAGACAACAAGAAAATTTGATCATAAAAAGTTACTATGGTGACAAAAAAGATCAAAACTCACACTCAGAGGAAGATAACAAAGTCAAAGATCATACATCCAATATCTCCAAGAGAAAAGAATTCAGCTCAGGCCATAAAAGAGCTCAAATATGATTGTGAAATCAAGTAATTGATTCCACTTCCAGGGATGAAGATAAGATGGTGGAATAAAGTCAGGAAGCTTCTTAAGCTCTCCCACTTTGACTTGAAAACCACATGAAATGAAGACTCTGAACAGAATGTGAGAGAATGAAGCCATTCTCCAGCTTGAGATAGATTGTAAGTCCTTCATGAAAGATCAGTCTGACTGGGGTGAAGGAGGTGTTCAGCACAGCTAAGACAGAGTCTGGGGATGCCAGTGACAGTCTTAAAAATTTCAGATCAGTTACTGAGACCCTCAGTCCTGGCTCAGTAGCACATGAGACAAATAGGGCAGCCCCAATTAACAGCTCAGAAGGCAAATTTTTTGAAACTAGGGTGTTTCCTGGAAAGAGCAAGTAAAGCTACTTCTGCTGTAAGCAAAACACCAACTGCAAATATCTTATATGCTCAAAGCCCAGACTCAGAGCTGCACAGAAAGTTCAGGACACATTGCATTTATGCCAGGAACAGAGCTCAATAATAAAAGTAAAGAAAAAATAAAGAGGAAATACAAGAAGAAAAGGAAAGAAAATAATCAAGAAACAGAAAAGAACTTTGAACATAGAAAGCTTTTTATGGTGACAAGAAAGACAAAACACGAACTCAGATAAGGACAATGTCTGCAGAAGAAATCTGAAAGAGTGATATGAATGGGTCTTAAGCACAAAATGCCTTGTTGGATGGTCTCATTAACGATGTTAAAAGGTAAATAAAAAAGGTAAAAGCAAAAAAGGGGGAAAGAAATGGGAGATATGCAAGAGAGAGTCAACAGCTTGGAAAAGGAAGGCAATTACATAAAACTTACAGTTGACCAAATGCAAAAAAAAATCCACTGCCAGATATAAATAACTTAAAGTGCTACAGGCCAAATGCAAAAAAGAAAGAAAGAAAGAAATACATTGATGAAAACAACATCTTCAAAAGTAGAATAAATAAAATGGAAAAGGAGATACAAAAGCTAACTGAAAAAAAATCACACATTAAAAATTTGAATGGTACAACTGGAAGCTAATGATTACATGAAACATAAATTATCATTCAAACAAACTAAAAATAATGAAAAAATATTAAAAAATTTAAAATACCTTATTGGAAAAATAACCAATCTGGAAAATAGATCCAGGAGAGGCAATTTAAAAATTGGTTTATCTGAAGGCCAGGACCAAAAATGATCTTTGATCACATTCTTCAAGAGATCATTAAGGAAAACTGCTATGGTATCCTAGAAACAGAGGGGGGAAATAGTCATTGAAAGAATTAAAAGAATCTTGGGAAAGAGACCACAGAAGGGAAACCCCAAGGATGTATTGCTGCAAAAATCCATAAGTATAATCACAAGGAAAAAAATACTCCAAGCTACCAGATAATAGCAATTCAAATATCAAGGAGCAATAGCAAGGATTACCCAGAATCTGGCATCATCTGCAATAAAAGGTCATAGAGCCTGGAATACTCTATTCCAGATAGCCAAGAAGCTGGGTTACAATCAAAAATTAACTACTCAGTAAAAGTGAGCATCATCTTTCAGGGGAGGGGATGGATCTTCAATGAAGTAAGAAACTTTCAATTGTTTTTATTGAAAAAATCAGAACTAAATATATAATTTAATCTTCAAACACAGGACTCAAGAGAAGCATAAAAAGTTAAATAGGGGAAAATATATTTTATTTAAAGTTTAACTCATATACAACCTTATTTGTGAAAATGATATATGTAACTCCTGAGAACTGTATCTACTTTGGCAGCAGTTAGAGGGAGGTATCACACAGAGAGAGGATGTGCTTGTGAATGGACTCTCATGTGATGACATCAAAGAAAATGTCAGTAAGTGGTGGTAAAAGGAGTGTACTTGCCAATACTTGCCAATGAGAAAAGTGGAAGTATAATTGAATGAATTTAAATCATATGAAGAGGTACAAAATACTAATTACACAAGAGGAAAAGAAAGAAGAGGATCTGAACATTGTCTAAAGTTTAATCTCCTCAATTTTGGATCCAAAGGGAAATTATAATCATGCAATTGGGTGTATTTTTTTTTCTTGCCTTATGAAGAAGTAGGAGGAACAAGGAGAAAGAAAAGGTAAGGACCAGATAAAAGGGACAACAGAAACACTAAAAGAAAAGATTAAAAAAAGGGGAGAGTGTTGATAGAAGATATAGCAGATAGTGGATGAGATGTATTAAAAGCAACACTCCTGAGGAGGGACATGGTGGAAAGAGAGAACAAAATTATTTATAGGACATAAAATAAGATGAAGGGAAATGCAGAGCTGGTAATCATAACTGTGAATTTAAATGGAATGAAGTCTCCCATAAAATAGAAACAAATAGTACAATGAATTAAAAACAGAATTCTACAATAAGTTGGTTACAAGAAACACATTTGAAACAAAGAGATTCATATAAAGATTAAAAAGCTACAGCAGAATTTATTATGCTTTAGCTGAAGCAAAAAAAAGCAGAGGTAGCAATTCTGATTTCATATAAAGCAAAAAATAGATATAATTAAAAGATATAAAGAAGGAAATTACATCTTGTTAAAGGGAATCCTAAACAATAAAATAAATGATAATAAATGTATATGCACCAAGTTTCAGAGCAGCTAAATTCCAAGAGAAGATATTAAGCCAGTTACAAGAAGAAATAGCAAAATTATATTAATGCAGGACCTCAACTTTCCCCTCTAAGAATCAAACAAATCTAACCACAAAATAAGCAAGAATAAAAACAAGGGACTTTAATTAAAGAAAACCTAAATATAATAGACATCTGCAGAAAATTGAATAGGGACAGAAAAGAATACACCTTTTTTTTTCAGCAGAACATGGCATTTATGCAAAAGTTGACCATGCATTAGGGCATTAATACCTCACAATCAAATGCAGAAAGGCATAGTAAATGCTTCTTTTTCAGACCACAATGCAATAGAAATTAAATTCAATAAAGAGCAAAGGAATGATGGAGCAAAAAAATGGAAATTAAATAATCTAAGTCTAAATAATGTTTGGATCAAATAACCAATCACAGAAACAATATATAATTACATTCAAGAGCATATCAATAATAAGACAATATATAAAATCCAGTACTCATTCCTGTTAAAACACCAGAGAGCATAGGTTTAAAGGGAGTTTACTTTGAAAGAATAAGCAATATCTATCTAAAATTATCACCAAGTATTATTTGTAATAAAGAAAAGTTGAACACATTCCCAATAAAATCAAGCGTGAAACAAGGATACAGCTTATCACCATTAATATTCAGTATTGAACTAGAAACTTTCACTTTAGTAACAAGAAAAGAAAAAGAATTTAAAGGAATGCGAATAGGCAATGAGGAGATAATATTATTACTTTGCAGATGATGTGATGATGAGCTAAGAGAATCCTAGAAAATCATCCAAATACCTACTGGAAATAATTAACAGCTTTGACAAAGTTGCAAAAATATAAAAGAAACCCACACAAATAATCACTCTTTCTTTTTTTAAATTAATTTTTATTAAAGCTTTTTCTTCACAAAACATATGCATGGGTAATTTTTCAACATTGATCCTTGCAAAATGTTCTGTTCCAAATTTTTCCCTCCTTCGTCATACCCCACCCTCAAATGGCAGGTAGTACAAATACATGTAAAATATGTTAAAATATATGTTAAATCCAACATATTTATACATATTTATACATATTTATACAGTATTTTGCTACAGGAGAAAAATCAGATCAAGGAGGAAGAAAGAGAAACCTGATAAAGAAAACAAAATGCTAGCAAACAACAAGAGAAAGAGTGAAAATGCTATATTTTTCTCACACTCACTCAGTTCCCACAGTGCTCTCTCGGTGTATAGATGTCTTTCTTCATCGCTGAACAATTGGGACTGGTTTGAATCCTCTCTTTGTTGAAGAGAGCCATGTCCATCAGAATTGATCATCATATAGTTTTATTTTTGCCATGTATAATGATCTCCTGGTTCTGCTAACTTCACTTAGCATCAGGTCTCTCCAGGCCTCATTGGTCTTTTCTTCCAGAACAATAATATTACGTAACATTTATATACCATAATTTATTCAGCCATTTTCCAGTTGATGGGCATCCATTCAGTTTTCAGTTTCTTGCCACTACAAAAGGGGCTGCCACAATCATTTTTGCACATGTGGGGCCCTTTCCTTCCTTTAAGATCTCTTTGGGATATGAGCCCAGTAGAAACATTGCTGGGTAAAAGGGTATGCACAGTTGACAACTTTTTGAGCATAGCTCCAAATTGCTCTCCAGAATTGTTGAATCCGTTCACAGGTCCAACAACAATGTATCAGTGACCTAGTTTTCCCCCATTCCTTCCAACATTTGTCATTTTCTTTTCCTGTCATCTTAGCCAATCTGACAGGTGTATAGTAGAATTCAGAATAGTCTTAATTTGCATTTCTCTGATCAATAGTGATTTGGAGCAGCTTTTCATATGACTAGAAATAGTTTAAATTTCTTCACCTGAAAATTGTGTGTTCCTTATCTTTGATCATTTATCAGTTGGAGCATGTCTTGATTTCTTATAAATTTGAGTCAATTCTCTATACATTTTAGAAATGAGGCCTTTATCAGAACCTTTGAACCTATAAACGTTTTCCCAGTTTACTGGGTTTATTATTCTAATCTTGTCTACATTAGTTTTGTTTGTACAAAAACTTTTTAGCGTAATATAATCAAAATTATCTATTTGGTGTTCAATTTTGAGTTCCAATTCTTCTTTAGTCTCAATTTCCTTCCTTCTCCACAGGGTCTGTGAAATATCCTGTCCTACTTTCTTCTAATTTGTTTATAATATGATTCTTTATGTCTAGATCATGAACCCATTTTGACCTTATTTTGATATATAGTGTTAGGTATGGGTCAATGCCTAGTTTCTGCCATACTAGTTTCCAATTTTCCCAAAAGTTTTTTGTCAAATAGTGAGTTCTTATCCCCAAAGGTGGAATCTTTGGGTTTGTCAAAAACTAGATTGCTAAAGTTACAATTTTGTTCTGGGAACCTAATGTATTCCATTGATCAACTAGTCTATTTCTTACCCAGTACCAAATGGCTTTGATGACTGCTGCTTTAAATATAGCTTTAGATCTGGTACAGCTAGACCACCTTCATTGTTTTTTTTCATTAATTTTCTTGAAATTCTTGATCTTTTCTTCTTCCAGATGAAATTTGTTGTAATTTTTTTCTAGGTCAGTAAAATAGTTTCTTGGGAGTTGATTGGTATAGCATTAAATAGATTAGCTTACATAGTACTGTCATCTTTATTATATTCAATCTACCTATCCAAGAGGACTTGATATTTTTTCCAATTGTTCGGATCTGACTTTATTTGTGTGAAAAGTATTTTGTAGTTGTGTTCATATAACTACTGACTTTGTCTTGGCAGATAGATTCCTATATATTTTATATTACCAAGTTATTTTAAATGGAATACTTTTTTGTATCTCTTGCTGCTGGATTTTGTTGGTAATATATAAAATGTTGATGATGTTTGTGAATTTATTTTGTATTTTGCAACTTTACTAAAGTTCCGGATTATTTTTTAATAGTGTGGTAGTTGATTCTCTAAGGTTCCCTAAGTATGCCATCATATCATCTGCAAAGAGTGATAATCCGGTTGCCTCATTACCTACTCTAATTACTTTAATCACTTTTTCTTCTCTTATTGCCAAAGCTAGCATTTCTAATACAATATTAAATAGTAATGGTGATAGTGGGCAATCTTATTTCAACCCTGATCTTATCGGGAATGGTTCCAGTTTATCCCCATTACATATATGTTTGCTTATGCCTTTAAATAGATGTTACTAACTATTTTAAGGAAAACTCCATTCATTTGTTGGATTTTATCAAATGATTTTTCTGCATCAATTAATCATATTTTTTGTTATTTTGGTTATTGATATAGTCAATTATACTAATGTTTTTCCTAATATTGAACCAGCCCTTCATTACTGGTATAAATTCAAGTAGGTCATAGTGTATTATACAGGGCATGATTTTCTGTAATATCTTTGCTAATATTTTATTTAATATTTTTGCATCAATATTCATTGGGGAGATTGGTCTATAATTTTCTTTCTCTGTTTTTGTCCTACTTGGTTCAGGTCTCAGTACCATGTCTGTGCCATAAAAGGAATTTGGTAGGAGTCCTTCATTCCCTATTTTTTTCAAATAGTTTATCTAGTATTGGAGTTAATTTTTCTTTAAATATTTGATTTTTCTTAGGGAGTTGATTAATGGCTTGTTCTATCTCTTTTTCTAAAATTGGACTATTGACTTCCTTCCGGGGGTGGAGCCATGGTGGCGGAGATCAGACAGGATTCTCTGTAACCTCCTCTAACCTCCCCTCAAACCAACAAAATATGAAGCCTCTAGACTGATTCTGAAGCAAAAAAATCCACAATATCTGGAGAACAACACAATTCTAGAAGAAGATACTCTGGAAGAACCTCAAAACAGGTCTGTTTTAATGGGGCAGGGGGTGGCCTACTGAACCCAGACTGCAGCACAGGGAGACCAGGGCAGGGAGCTGGAGCAGGGAGCTGGAACAGGAGTCAGAACAGGAGTGGGAGCGTTGTGCTTTTCGCACACTGGGAGTCTTCTGCGAGCCTCTTGGAACAATTTGTCCTGATTGTGGGCAGGTGGTTTGGAGGGTCTGCCTTTTGAGGGGGATAGATTGTGAACCACTGAACCCCTGATGAGCATCGTAACTAGCTGCCATTACACAGCACCTTAAAGCAATCAATCAAACAACAGGTCTGATAAGCACCAGAAATAATTCAATCAGCGGAGCTGCCCAGCCCCTGACATAATTCAATCAGCAGAACTGCCCAGTTCCTGAAATAACTCAAGCAGCAGAACTGCCCCAGGGCAAATTAAAGCAGCTGTCCCACCTTTGCCCTAAACAGACCTCACACCTTTTAAAAAAAATGAATAAAAAACCAAAAAGAGCTCTCACCATAGACAACTTTTATGGAGAGAGGGAAGAACAGACCTCAAATCCTGAGGTCCCTAAAGGTAAAGCAACTCCAGAAAAAGCCCCAAAGAGAGACATAAATTGGTCTCCATGTCACAAGGCTTTCTTTGAAGATTGCATAAAAAATCTTAAAAGAGAGTTAGAAGAAACATGGGGAAACGAAATGAGATCACTGCAAAATAAAATAGAAAAAATGGAAAAAGAATGCAGTGAACAAAAAATGTAATTGTTCAATTGCAAAAGGAACTAAAAACAGTAACTGAAGAAAATAAGACATTAAAAATTAGAATCGAACAATTGGAAATTAATGACTCATCAAGACTTCAAGAATCAGTTGAACAAAAACAAAAAAAATGAAAAGACAGAGAAAAACATGAAATATCTCCTAGGAAAAACAACTGACCTGGAAAATAGATCTAGGAGAGACAATCTAAGGATTATAGGGCTTCCTGAAAGCCATGATGAAAAAAAGAACCTGGACACTATATTCCAGGAAATCATAAAAGAAAACTGCCCTGATATTTTACACCCAGAAGGCAAAATACTCCTTGAAACAATCCACCGATCACCTCCTGAAAGAAACCCAAAAATTAAGTCCCCCAGAAATATCGTGGCTAAATTCCAGAACTATCATACCAAGGAAAAGATATTACAAGAAGCCAGAAAGAAACAATTTAAATATCGGGGAGCTACAATTAGGATCACACAGGACCTAGCAGCTTCTACTTTGAAGGATCTAAGGGCCTGGAATCAGATATTCCGAAGGGCAAAGGAACTTGGATTACAGCCAAGAATAAGTTACCCAGCTAGAATGAGCATTATCTTCCAGGGAAGAAGATGGTCTTTCAATGATATAGGAGAATTTCACCTATTTCTACTGAAAAGACCAGAACTGAACAAAAAATTTGATCTACAAACACAGAACAGAGGAGAAACATAAAAAGGTAACAAGAAAAAATAACTCTTGAGAACTATATTTATGTTATAGATACTTATTGAATGAGGGTTGATTTTATGA
>JAJPUD010023274.1:0-20195 GCA_023553655.1 Myrmecobius fasciatus
TAGTCCTGCTGGAGAAACTGGAATATTCTTTGCTCTCAATTACCACTCTCTCAACTTCCATCATTCAATAATTTCTCTTCCTTTGAGTTTCAGGTTATTTATATCTATCATCCAATCAAAATTCTGGTAGCTATCATCTACAGATGCTTCTACTTTCTTTCTTTTTGCAATGAGTTTGGCACAAGGCTCATAATTTTCCTCTCTTTCCCAAGTCTTGCCCTCATTCTTGGAGGTTTAACATATATATTACTTGTCTCTCAATCTCATCAATAAATTCCTCAATGTACTCAATTCCCATGAGCTATGCTTCCACCCTACCTCAGTCATACACAAATAATCATACTCTTGATCTTGCCATCACCCATAAATTCTCCACGTCAAGGATAAAACCTTCTGAAATCCTCTATTTAACCATCATCTGTTGTTGTTTTTTATCCTTTCCTTCTGACTTCCCTACTAGAACTCTATTCCTAACTCACAATTTGGGCTTTAATTCCTTGACCTTTAAATTTTTCTCAGGATACTTCTCCTTCCCTAGCCACTATCTCTTTTTTGACTCTCTATCACCTCCAGGATCAAACACAAAGCATTCTGTTTGACATTCAAAGTTCTTTATTACCTAGTTTCTTTCTATTCCTGTGTTCTTTTTAAACAATTTTATCTTAATAGTATATTATGTTTTACATGCAAAATAGCTTTCAACATTCATTTTTTGTAAGATTTAAGTTCCAATTTTTCCCCTCCCTCTTCTATCTCATCCCTTCCCAATACAGCAAGCAATCTGAAAAAGGTTGCACATGTACACTCATTTTTAAACATGCTTCCATACAAGTTATATTGAGAAAGAAAAATCAGAACAAAAGAAAAAAAAACATAAGAAAGAAAAAAAAGGTGAAAATAGTATTTTTTGATCCACTCAGGAGTTGTGAACTGGTTCAGCCATTTGGAAGGACAATTTGGAACCATACTCACAGGGGTATAAAACTGCATATACTTTGACCCAGCAGTATCAATATTGGGTATGTATCCTAAAGAGATCATAAAAGAGTAAAAAAGAATACTTCAAGCCATTTTTTATTTGATGAACATCCACTCAATTTCCAATTCTTTGCCACCACAAAAAGAGCTGCTACAAACATTTCAGCATATATGAATTCCTTTCCCTCTTTTAAGATCTCTTTGGGATATAAGCCCAGGAGTGCTGGATCAAAGGGTATGCACATTTTGATAGCTCTTTTTGGGCATAGTTACAAACTGTCCTCCCGAATGGCTGAATCAGTTCACAACTCCAACAACAATGTATTGGTATTTCAATTTTCCTACATCCCCTCCAACATTTATCTTCCTCTCTTTCTGGGATCTTTTGCATTTCTCTAATCAATAATGAGTTGGAACTTTTTAAAAATATGACTATAAAAAACTTTAATTTCTTTATCTGAAAATTGTCAATTAATGTCCTTTGACCATTTATCAATTGGGGAATGACATATATTCTTATAAATTTGAGTCAGTTCTCTACATATTTTAAAAACGAGGCCTTTCAATTCACAGACTTGTGATGAAATAAGCCATCTCCATCCAGAGAGAGAACTACAGAGACTGAATGTGGATCAAAACATAGAATTTTCACCTTTTTGTTTTTACAGATTTGCTTTTTTTTTCTTTTTGTGTTTCCTCCACTCCCTTTTTAAATCTCATTTTTTTTGTGCAGCATGTTGAATGTGGAAATGTGTGTAGAAGAATTGCATGTTTAACTTATATTGGATTTCTTTCTCTTTAAGGAAGGGGGTGGGGAGAAGGGAGGGAGAAAAACTTGGAACACAAGTTTTCCAAAGGTGAATTCAGAAAACTATTTTTGCATATATATGGAAAAATAAAAATCTAATATTAAAAGAATTAGAAATGAGGCCTTTATCAGAAACACTGGCTATAAAAATTGCTTTCCAGGTTTCTGCTTTCCTTCTAATGTGGGTTGTACTGGTTTTGAATATGCAAAACCTTTTAAAATTTAATTTAATCAAAATTATCTATTTTGCATGTCATAATGTTCTCTCTTTCTTGTTTGTTCACAAATTCCTTCCTTCTCCAAAGATCTGACAGGTTCACTATCACTTGCTCTCCCAATTTGCTTATAATATCACTCTTTATGTTTAAACAAATATCTTTATCTTGGTATAGACTATGAGATATTGGTCTATGCCTAATTTCTGCCATACTAATTTCATCTCCCCAGTAATTTTTTGTCAGATAGTGAATTTTTATCCCACAAGCTGGAGTCTTTGGCTTTATCAAACACTAGATTACTATAATCATTGACCATTGTATCTTGTGTATTTAGTCTATTCCACTAATCCACCACCATTTCTTAGCCGATATCAAATGGTTTTGATCACTGCCATTTTATAATAAAGTTTTAGGTCTGATATGGCGAGGCTAATTTATGTGGTGTTGTCATTTTTATTAAATTAGCTTAGCCTACCCATGAGCAATTAATACTTTTCCAGTTTAGATCTGACTTCATTTTATGTGAAAAGTATTTTATAATTATATTTATATAGTTCCTGCTTTTGTCTTGGAAGGTAGATTTCTAAATATTTTATTTTATCTACAATTATTTTAAATGGAATTTTTCTTGTTACTGAGCTTTATTGATAACATGTAGAAATTCTGATGATTTTTGTGTGTTTGTTTTATAACCTATAAGTTTTATGAAGCTGTTGTTTCAAGTAGTTACTTGGCTGATTCTCTAAAATTCTCTAAGTATATTATCATATCATACTCAGAGTGATCATTTCATTTCCTCATTGTATACTCTAATTTCTTCAATTTCTTTTTCTTTTTTTACTGCTAAAGCTAATGTTTTTAGTACAATATTGAATAATAGTGGTGGTAATGGACATATTTGTTCCACCCTTGATCTAACTGAGAATTTTTTTTTAACATATCCCCATTACATATAATATTTTGGATGGTTTTAGAGAAGTGATGCTTATCATTTTTTATGTAAAACTACATTTATTCCTATTCTCTTTAGTGTTTTTTAAAAAGGAATGGATGCTGTAGTTTTTCAAAAGTTTTTTCTGCATCTATTGAGATAATCATAATTTTTGCTAGTTTTGGAAATGATATAGTCAATTAAGCTAATACTTTCCTGATATTGAACTAGATCTGTATTCCTAGTATAAATTTCACTGTCATAATGTATTGTTCTCACAATAAATAGCTATAATCTCTTTTTTAATGTTTTATTTAAATCTCTTGCATCAATTGTTTTTTTTAAATTTAATTAATTAATTAATTTTTTAAATTTGTGAAACATATGTATGGGTAATTCTTCAACATTAACCCTTACAAAGCTTTCTGTTACAAATTTCCCACCCCCTACTCCCGACCCCTCCCCTAGATGGCAGGTTATCTACTACATTAATTTTGTTAAAATACTTGACAAATCGAATATATGTATATGTATTTCCACACTTATCATTGTTGTCTTGCATCAATATTCATTAGGGTTATTGGTCTCTAATTTTCTTTCTCTGTTTTCATCAGCATCATATTTGTGTCATTTCTCTCCAGTACTCTTGTACCTTCCTTTTCAACATGTATTCTTATACCAATTGGATATTACTGAATCTTAGTATTTTCTCTGGCTGTCTTTCCAAGCTGAAATGCTCACTCTCCATAATTCTGCCAAATGAAATCCCTAGCTTCCTTTAAGTTTCATCTAAAATTCCATCCTTTACAGGAAGCCTTTCCCAAACCCTCTTAATTCTAGTGTCTTTCCTCTCTTGATTATTTTCTATGTATTTTGTATATAGCTTGCTTTGTAAAAAAAAATGCATTATTTCTCCTATTATATTGCAAGTTTTTTTTTTTTTTAATACTAGGAAGTATTTTTAATGCCCAGGGCTTAAAACAGTTTCTGGAACACTAACAAATGATTATTAATTAATTGGTTGATTGATTGATTGTTTTGCAATTAATTTTTAGCAATTTGGAAAGCGCATATATGTAAATATGTGTGTGTATATAAGATACCAGGTGTGTGTGACCTCTCTGCATGATGGAATTAGAATCATCATTCTGCTTTCTATATCCTTTCCAGATTCAAAGTAAACTCAAAAGGAATATTCTTGCCCTTCATTATTTAAGACATCTAATAATTTTTTGATTTATTATACTCAGTTTTATTATTCTCTATTGTAATTGCTGTTGTTGTCTTTGTCACTGCTTCCAGGGCTAGTGTTTGTGACATGTTGATGTCTTGGTAAACCTTCATGGGAGTTATAATGTCAAATGCTTGCAAAAAAGAAAAAAAATGCAACCCAAACAAAAACAAAAACAAAAAAACATAAAACCATGGATAGCTATGGTCCATGGGGTCATGAAGAGTTACACATGGTTTAATAATCAAACAACAGCAGAGTTTCACATATGCTCCTTAAATCTGGACTGCTCTCTTTTCTAACTTACTTTAAAGCACAGTTCAGGTGCTCTCTCCTGAATTGTATGTTCTGATGAACCTAGGGGTTAGCACTCTCTCCTCTTGAAGCTAATTTATAATACTTTATATTTAATGAGCTATATGAATGTTCTGTCCCTGCCAGTAGAATGTGTGACTCTTGATGGCAGAGACTGTTGCATTTAACACAATAGCTTCCCTGGAATAGACATTTAATAAAAGCTGTTTCTTGTTGGATTCAGAGTCCTTTCACTGGCAGCATACTAGTGTTGCTTATTCTTACTTTAGATGAAGTTTACTACTACTTAGTAAGAGTAGTATTTTTACTTCTGATGAATGGGTTAATCCAAATCCTTCATTTCACCATTTACTGAATTTCAATTTTAAAACATATGTGGGTTTGTTTGTTTATTGTTTTTGTTGATGTTGATTTTTTTAACCTTTCATAACTGAAATCTTCTTTCACACAAAATTTAAGGATGCCTTAATTCTTCTCCAAAAAATAGAGGGACACAGAGATAGCTGTATGTCCTCAGGAAAGCCACTTAAATTCTGCATCTCCTTTTTCCCATCTGTAAAATGAAAGTAGAGCACTGAATGAGTTGATAATCTCAGATGTTGCTTCTAAGTCTCTGTTTATTATCCTTTGGGCAGTCTGAATATTTCAATCTGTCTGTACTGTTCCCTATTTTTCATTATGTTGCTTTATTCATTATGGGTTAATAGTATCAACAACTTATCCCCAAATTGGGCATTACAAACAAATTTCCTCATCTTTACATCTTTGGATGCCATCTTTCTATGCCAGCCAAGTGTATACCATACTTCAACAATAAACTCTATCCATGTGAAACACGACCTCTTTCTTCCTGAGTGATCTTCCCAAATATGCAAAATTCTATCCAAAAGAATTTTCTTGAAAAATGATGTGATAGGTAACATGCAATAGATAATAATGTTGAGTAAAATACATCACATAATTTGATAATAGAATTCAGGCATCTCCATGGATTATGTAGTACAACTTCCTAACTTTACAGATAAAGGAACTGAGATACAAAAAATGAAATTATTTTCTTAAAATAACATATCTAGTAAATTGTAGAGTTGAATTTTAAACTCAAATCCTTCTGACACCAAATCTACTTTTTTAAAAAAGATTCTCTTTTCCCTTTCCTATATTTTAACATCTCTAAGCCCCAAAGCAAAATAGTGTATTTCCTACCAACAAACAGGCTCCAGAATTCCTAGTTTATGAGCCATGAATTTGGAAGGTTTCCATTTGTGTAAGAAACCATTTGCCTTCTTCAGGAGAAAACCCATTGATGGATTATAAATGGTAAAGAAATAATGAGCTGTGACTTATCATATTTTAATTTATATTTCCATACTTTTAAAAACTCACTGCCCCAAATTTTCCTATATGTTATGCAGTTTTAATGAATAGTTATTGTCAAAAGAGTATCAAAGTTAATAGTATTTTACAGCATTGTTAGTTTGTTTCAATATTGTGGGTAGATAAATTGAATAAAGCATGACTTGCTTAATTTATATAACTGTAGCACAAAAGATTAAGAAAAAGAATAATTTATTCCTTAAAAAAACAAGTGTTGGCTGATAATTTATTATAAATACATTTCAACCTAATTTTATAAAAATGAAGCAACTGTGGTCATTAAGTGCACCAGTGATGAATGATTAAATTGCAAAGGTCCACACAACTCAGGAGAATATTTTCTCTCTTCACAATGCGGATTTTAATTGCACAGTGATTTGCTGCAGTTTCAGGAAAGATAAATCAGTATGCTTCTCACTGATTGAGTTATATGAACTTGTAAAAAGTCACACTTTTGGTGGGAACTTGTAAAGCATTCAGGTTTAAAGCAATAGGAATTGCATTTCTCTTTTTTTACTTTAGAGGTCAAGAGCATGAAAAGAAAAGCATAAGTAATGAACTTAAATCAATTTTAGTCAAGTTTCTAGTAAACTTAAAACAAGATCCTTTATTATTTAATGGACAGAGGCTTAATTGGTAATGACAGAGACAGGGGCAGAACCTGTAATTTCATTAATACAGTGAAGTTTCAGGTGAAAAGACTCTCTAACCATGCAAGTTGGTACCTATTCTGTCACATATATTCTTTAGGAGTTAACTAAATTGTTTAAATGTTAGAAGACTTGCTCAGAGTCATATAGAACCAGTTGTGTCAGAGATAAGATTTCTATATAATTTTTCCTGGCTCTGAGATCATTTTTTTTCACTATGTCACATTGCCTCAAGCAATATAAAGAATCTGATATTTATTTCTGTGATTAAATGTAGCATATTAATAAAATTACTTATATCTCTATTACTCTGAAGAATTTTACCTTCACAAAACTGACTTTTGAAGGCTGAACATGAAGTTTTACCCTTGCTCTCAGGAAGATTATACTCAGAAAATTCATTGAGGTTTTATATTTTAATGCTATTTCTGACCATCTCTGTCCAATAAAAAACATATTGAGGAAATTGTGGAGAGATGTAAATTGAAAATCTTTCATCTGGTGGGGGAGAGCTATTATATCAGGAATTATCATAAAATAAGGGAGAGAATAATTTGATCATAGGAATAGTGATAACAGATATTAAAACCAATAAGACAAAATTGAACTTCTTAACTCTTAAAGTTTGGGGATGGAGGTAAGCTCCAAGATCAGGTTGCCATCTTAGCTTGATGAACATATCTATGTGGTTTGGTGAGGGATTGGGATCACAATATACAGCACAGGTCAAAAGAGGATCATGAAACAGTGGAATAATGGTTTCTGGACAACTGTAGAGTACATGGATGTTTCCCCTATCATTCCCCAGCAGAAAAGTTCTGGTTGTTCTTCCTTATTTACAGCTCTGCTCTTGAGCACATAAATTCCTTTTCCAGACCTGATGATAATATGACCAGGACAGTTAGATAGTACAATTGAGAGAATGCCTAGACTCAGAAAAACTCATCTTCCTGAATTCAAATTTGTCCTTATACACTTAATAATTATATGACTCTAGGCAAGTCAGTTAACTCAATTTGCCTCAGTTTCTACATCTGCAAAATGATCTGGAGAAGGAAATGACAAACCACTCTAGTGTTTGCCAAGAAAACCCCAAATGGTGTCAAAAAGAGTTGGATATGACATAAATGATTAAAAAGCAAAAATACCATTACTAAAAATAAATTTTCTCCCTTTAAAAATTATACATAAGTTGATATTTGTTTCTGCAAATTAAAAGCTTTGGGAGATTACCCAGTGCATTTGTGACTTTGATGCATATTTCAAAAAGATCTACCAGTTTTAAAATTGTTTCTGAAACATGTCATCTTTTCCCCAAAGAAGAATATACAAATGTAGGAATAAGCAAAAACATAAATATTCCTTAATCTTAAAAAATGAATTCAATATGCCAGAAAAAGAAGTAGGGTGGCAATACCCATTAGAAAAAGCATGAGTTAATCATAAAAGTTATACATTTTCCTTTTTCTCTATGCAGGATAACTCTAGGTTTGGCCTACACATTCAACAGGCATAGCCTTAAAGAGGGTGAATAAAGGTTTATTATTGCTCAGAAAATTGACTTAAACAACATATAAGAAAAGAACTAACATAGCATAAAAGTAATGTGCGATTAACACACATGGTGATCACCAAGACAATATAAGAAGCAAACAAACAGAAAACATGCATCATTGCCACTATGAGGAAACACCAACATCTGAATTCCTTAGCTGGAACAACTCAGGTCACAGTTATTCAGACTTGAGTTGGACTCCACCTGTTAGGCAAGTAACACCAAAATTCTTAACTGAATTCTCTTTTTCTGTAGTAATTTTATTTATTTTTATTGCACATTGTTTTATGAATAAATTTGGAAAAGAAAAATCAGAACAAGAAGAAAAAACCATGGAAGAGATTTAAAAAAAAAAAAAAAACAGAAAAAGAAGTGACCATAGCATGTGTTGATTTACATTCAGTCTCCTTAGTTCTTCTGGATGCAGATAGCATTTTCTATCCAAAGTCTATTGAGATTGTCTTGTATCACTGAACTACTGAGAAGAACCAAGCCTTTCATAGTTAATCATCACACATTCTTGCTGTTATTGTGTACAATGTATTCCCAGTTCTGTTTATTTCTCTCTGCATCAGTTCATGTAAATCTTTCTAGGCCTTTCTATAATCAGTTTGTTCATTATTTTTAAAAGAACAATAATATTCCATTACCTTTAGGTACCACAACTTATTCAGCCATTCCCCAATTGATGGGCATCTGCTCATTTTCTAATTCTTTGCTACCACAAAAAGAGCTGCTACATTTTTGCACATATGTATCCTTTTCTCTCCTTTATGATTTCCTTGGGATACAGACCCAGTAATGGCACTGCTGGGTCACCTAACTGAATTCTCAAAGTCTCTTTGCACTAAGGGATTTTTATAGCTTGAGAACAAAAAAGGTACTATGCTAAATATTCTCAATTAACACATGACACAAAACAGAGCAACTCCTCTCAGGTACAGGGATGTTCTATGACAAGAGGCCCATCAAAGAGAATATCTATTTATTCCTTCATGAGGATTATGTTTACTCTAGGAACTGGCCAGGCTTATGGAGTTAACACAGGCCTGCCAGAAAGTATATTCATTAATTAAGGCATCAGGAGGATGGCCAATCCTCTTAATGTTTCCTGAGATTATAAGATAACTAGGGGTGCATTTTAAAGTTCTCAGCAAAGAGAAGTTACACAAAAAACATGGGTGAGACTTACTTAAGATTCCTTACTCACTAGGATTCCTTACACTCTAATAACTCCATCTTTCTGTGTGTGTGTGTGTGTGTGTTTGTGTGTGTGTGTGTGTGTGTGTGTGTGTATGTAGGCCATGTGATTCCCAGAACATCTCCAAATGCATTAAAATGGAAATAGTATTGGCTTAACTTTCACTCATTTCCATACTTAACCTTTACTCTTGACTCACTAAGTCATTTTAGAGTATACTAAATATCTTTCTCTCCTTATGGCCACTTCCACATTTTTACTGTATCTCCCCTAGTCACACCTTTCCTTCTTCTAGGTTTATTCAATCCATGTTTATCAGCCAATCACTATTATAGAAATAATTATCTACTGACCTCCATGATGCTTCCTTTCCCAACAAATTCACTTCCTGGCTTTTTCTCTAACTAAACTTTCCCCCTCAGACTAGGGGACATCAACATGCATAATGAAACTCCTTCCTATATATTCCAACTTTTCAGTTCTTTAATCTAATCAGTTCCCATGCCTTACTCCTCCTTGATCTTGCAAACATTCCCAAGTTTTCTGTGATCATGGACTCTGAAATTTTGTTCCCTATTTTTAATCTTTTATCAGTTCATCTTTCACTTTGCCAATCCAAACCACTAACTTGTTCTTCATCTCATCATGATCTTTAGTCTTTCCAACCATTTCCAAGAACTTTCTTTCTACACTGATTATACTCTTCTTTTTTCTTCTTGAGCCCTTAGTGAATCAGTTTAACTCTAAGCAATTCTCTATACTGGAAACATTGTCTCCTTGTCCATCATTGATTATTCATTGCCTTAGATATTTCCCCATTTATCACCTTTACTACTGTTCATGTGCTACTGAATGAGGACAGAGAAAAATTAGAAAGCCATGCTAAATGTGTCAACCACAAATTATTACTAGATCATCTCAATAGGTCCCTAATTTGAACAAGGTAATCCTTCCACACCTCCCTAATTGAGTCACTGTCCTACCAAACGTGGGTTTTTCAAAATATTTTTATCCTTTTCCAAACTTCTGGCATTTTTTATATTTCATGGCATTCTCTGCCATGTAATATAGACTATGTCTTCATGACATACTCTGTTCTCTCTCAGATGAAGACTTTGCCTATTCACTACAAGATAAGACTCTTCTTCCTTTTTCCCTTCTTCCTCATTTTATGACATGCAGGAATTTTCTCTCACAATCTATTTCACCATCTCTCTCATACATGAAAACTTCTCTCCTTGGTAAGGTAAATCCTCGTACATTTAATCTCTATCTCATTGAATCCCTTTTCTCTAGCTGATTATCCTTACTATCATTCTCACTGTGTCCTTTTTCTTCTCTCCCTCATTCATTCTCTCTCTCTCCCTCCCTCTCTCTGTCCTTCCCCCTCTCTTCTTCTCTCTCTCTCTGTCACTCTTTTTATGACTTTTTATGACCCTGCTCTCTCTTAGTTCTTCTCCAATCTGTTTGCAATTCTTTTTCATTTTTCTTAGCTGTATCTTCACATATGTTCAAATCACTAAACAAGGCTCTGTGTTGGGCCGTTTTTTCCTTTGATACAGAAGGTTTGTTTTTTTTTTTTAATTTTTGCATGAAATCACTGACAACTTTGGCAGTAGAGTAAAGCCATCCATTGACTTTTTCCTCTTCAGGATAGTGCTTTTAAATAATATAAAATGAAATATTTAGGGTTATAAAGAAAATAAATTACATACGTGTGTTACATATGCATATATGCACACATACATACATGCATATATACATGAATACACACATATTCACAGGTGCCAATTTGAGAACCCCTGCTTTATGCTCTCTTAGAAACTTCATATGCTTCCATGCCAGTGATTCATGAGAGGCCTATAGTTGGTACAGTGGCCTAATGTTAGGAAGACTTGGGTTCAGATGTAATCTCTGACACTTAGTAACTGTCATTCTGGCCAAGTCACTTATCTACTTCAGTTTTCTCAACTGCAAAATGGGGATGATAATGGCACCCATCTCCCATTATGTCATTATCAAATGAGATAATATTCATAAAGTGCTTAGCAGAGGCCTGGTATGTAGTGGGTACTTAATAAATGTTTATAAATGTGGGTACTGAACTTCAACCTTGCATCATCATCTATCTTTTGAATATTTTACACTGGATATTTTATACACATCTTAAGTTCAATTTGTCCAAGACAGACCCCATTATCTTTTTCACAATATCTTTCCATTATGACTTATAAAATGTTTAAAAGCCATAGTTCCTGAATAATTAATTATTGCAAGTGGATAATTAATAAAAACTCAGTAGCAATTTTCTTTTCTTTTCTTTCTTTCTTTTTTTTTTTTTTTTTTGCTTTTTGGTGAGGCAATTGAGGTTAAGTGACTTGCCCAGGGTCACACAGCTAGGAAATAGTAAGTGTCTGAGATCAAATTTGAACTCAGGTCTTCCTGACTTCAGGATTGGTGCTCTATCCACTGTGCCACCTAGCTGCCCCTCAGTAGCAATTTCTAATGCTAAAAACCCCTCATTCAACTGATTCAATGTACATATGTCCTTGGAAGAATGGGCATTCCTGAGGCATTCCTGAATATCAATCAACTCTGGTTAACAGAGAAGAATGAATATTATAATGAGAAGAGGTTCTATTTTAAAGAAGGCCTGGGGACATGATTTGGATCACACTTGTTTTCAGACAATCTCCAGGTAATTTAGACAAAGACTCAGTCCTCAATTTGAACCTGAGTGAGACCTTTTGGGCTAGAATTCTCTTTAGATTAAATTCGCTCTAAGCTTTTCCAGATGGGTGAGGTCTTCTACTCAGAAGAGAAACGCATCTTCCCCAGGAATTTGGAAAATAAACACAACAATGCCCTTTCAAGACTAAACAACATATAGGTTTCTGGTTTTTGAATGAGGAACTGAGAATTAGTTAATACTAATTTAATAATTGATGATTAATGCATGAGATAAATAATTATTTCTCTCACCTTTTTCAGAACTTCCTCATTTTTAGTGCCTCTGGCTCACAACATCACTGTCATTCCTAACTTTTCATTGGCAATCATTTCACATTGATTTCTAAATTTTGTTGTTTCTGTCCTCACCAAATCATTTCCACTTTCCACTCACAAACCATCCCCCCTTCCAACAGGTCCTTATCATCTCAATAGCTTCCTGTTTTAATCTCCTCAAATCTAAAGTTCTCTTTACTATTTTTTTTTATCTTCCTCTCATGTTGCCAAAGTGATTTTCCTAAAGCATAGGCCTGATCATGTTACACCCTCTTAATAAACTCAAATTTCATCACTTACTACCTTCAAGATTAAACAAGTACATGTACACAGAAATGTATGTATATATGTGGATACATGTATCTATGAGAACAAAATTCCCACATATATAAATATAGATATGTACAAATATATGTATATAATTTATCTATGTATATATGCATGTATATATACATAATACATCTATTATACACATAAACACACAAAAACACAAAATACTCAGAAACTCATTTAAAGATAAACTTCCTCTGTCTTTCAAGTCTTAAATTCTGTTCTTCTTTATGTTATCTAGAAGTCAGCAAAACAAATTTGCAGTTATTTTTACATAATACTCCACCTTCTAACTTCTATGCATTTTTATTGGCTGACCCTCATTCTTCTAATGCATTCTCTTTTTACTTTTCACAGAATTTTCTGACTTCCTTTAACAATTAGCTGAAATCTCACCTTCTGCAGCAAATATTTTTTCCTGATATCCCTTACTTTGACCAATGCTTAATTTCTAAGACTTGTACATATATATCTATATACACATATAGATACATATATATGCACATGCAAATGTATTTTAAAATTTTAATGGAATATTAAGCTTGTTGAAATTGGCTTTTGTGGGATATATTTTAGTTGTGATTTTTGGTAGGTTATGAACAGCATCACCTCACAAAACTGTGAGAAGTAGTGTAATAAAAAGCAAACTATAGAAAGTAGATACACTGAAATCAGATTATCCCACAAACATTTGTAATTGAAATTAAGAAATCAACAAATGCCTGTTATGTGGAACACATTTCTCTAGATGAATATAGCAATATGTTCTTAAATTTGTTATCAGAAGAATCATATTTTTTCTCAGTGCCTGATATATTTTTTAAAAAATGGAAATCAGAGGATTCTGAGATCAGATGATGGAATGGATTGGTAAATTTAAAGCTCTTCTGATTGGGAACACCAGGCAAGAGGGAACCAGCATCTGGTGACTGCAAAAGCAGTGAGACAGGGATGCTGCTGGCTGTGGGTACTTGCAGGAAAGTGGAGCTGTTGATTTGGGGTTCCTGGTCAGAGTGGAGAGCTAAAGTAAAGATTGAGGCATCATCCCCCACCCCGCAATTAGAGATGCTTACACTAATAACTCTTATTTTAAAAATGATTCAACAAAGAAGAAAGAACTTCACCATTGAAACATATGGAAACAGGGGAGACCAGTGTTCATCTTCAGAGGAGGACATTTTAATAAAAAAAAAAAGGTTTTACCCCTAAGAGTAATGTGAAATGCCCCCCTGCCATGAGAACATGTATAGAAGAACTGAAAAAAGAATTTAAAAATTAAATGAAAGACATTGAGGAAAAACTAAAAAAAAATAAAAAATAAAAACATTATCCAAAAGACAAGAAGCTTATTTTAAAAAAAAGTTAACCAACTAGAAAAGGAGGTAAAGAGTCTCATAAATGAAAATTATTCTTTGAAAATTAGAATTGGTCAAGGAGAAGCCAGTGAAGCTCTGAGACACCAAGAAATAACAAAGCAGATTATAAAAAATGAGAAAGTAGAACAGAATGTGAAACATAAGAAAAATGACAGATTTGGAGAACATATCAAGAAGAGGAAACATAAAAATAATTGAACTGTTAGAAAGTTGAAACCAAAAAGAGAACCTTGATACAATAATGCAGGAAATAATTGAAGAAAATTGTCCTGCAGTGATATAATATGAGGGAAAAGTAGAAATAGAAAAAAAATCCACCAATCACCACCTCAAAGAGATCATTTGTGAAAACATACAGTAATATTATTGTCAAATTTTGAAACCTCCCAATGAAAAGAGAAAAATTTGCAAGAAACAAGAAAAAAAAAACAAAATAGGTCAAATATGCTGGAACTACAATTAGAATTGTACAAGACTCAATAGCAGCTACTATAAAAGACTGCAAGTTCTGGAATCATATATACCAACAATCAAAAAGAACTAGGCCTGTAGCCAAAAATATCATATCCAGAAAAATGTATAATTTTGAATGAGAAAAAATGTAGATTCAATAAACTTGCAGATTTTAGGACTTTCTATCAACCAAACATGAATTTAATAGAAAATTTAACATGTGAGATTCAATATGAAACAAACTTTGAAGAACTTAACATTATTGACAAACTATTTAAGCATCTTTTGTTAAAAATAAATCTTGCACAGTGGATAGAGCACCAGGTCTGAAGTCAGGAGAAAGAACCTGAGTTCAAATGTAATCACAGATACTTAATACTTCCTAGCTTATGACCCTGGGCAAGTCACTTAACCCCAATTGCCTCAGGGCAAAAAAAGAAAGAAAGAAAAAAAGAAAGAAAGAAAAAAAGAAAGAAAGAAAGAAAAATCTTGATGAGAGTTGTTTAAAAATGTATGGATGTGGACCTTGCTGAAAAAGCAGGAGAAAATAGTAGAAAGAATTATTCAGTTATTCAGTATCATAGGTCACATGTTCATGTATATACAATTGACTAAAATTTAAAGGAAACTGATTACTCAAGAATCTAAGATTTATTGATTTAGTACAAAAAATGAATTGTGAAAATAAAATGTAGCCATAGGGCAAAATGAAAACATTTATAATAAATTTATAATAATTTATATTGTTATATATTAATGTTATATAGTATTAATCAATGCATATTGTATATTTATGTATGTATATATAATATGTTGTAAATATTATAAATCAATTTATAATAAATGTTTATTAGATTGAATTAATAATGCATAAAAAAGACTTTAATATCCTAGGGGAGAAACTTCTACAGAAATATGTATATATATACATATATATGTATGTATTTGTATGTATATGTATGTGTGTATTTATTTTACCATACCATAGTAGCTTCTTCACCTTGTAAACACACTTCAGGCTGGACTATTCACACTGGAAGTATGTTTCTTTGGCTTATCTCTCTGTTTCTTTTCAGGACCTCAATTTTAAGAAATTTTCTTTGATCAACCATGTCTTTATTACTGTCTAGGTTATGTTCTTGACTATATTCTCTTTATTATTCTATACTTTTTATTCTCTAGTCTCTTTTTTCTCTCTATTCTATTATTCCTGACTTTCTCTTTACTCTTTAAAACAAGTCCTTTTATATTATGTTTACCATTCAATTTTAAGTTTTGTCTTTCTTGAACTGAATGTTAGCTCATTCGGCTTCTTTTTGCTTGTATGTGTAATCCCTTGGGGAACAAGGTATAATCCCTTGTTCCAGGAGGACTACTTATCTACATTTGGTATCCACCTGATTCATCCAACTCTCACCTATGGTTCAAGAAATTATAGCATGCACAGTAGTCATCCTATAGTAAATCATCTTGGCAGTATGGCTAAATCTGGTTGTGGGTAACCAGAATTCAAATTTATGAGTGAGATTTACCTTGGGGGAATGCTGCTCCAACAACCATGAAGCAGCTAAAGCAGATTCTGTGGACTTCTTAGAGCTTAATCAGACATTAAAAATACTGAGATCATCCACTACATCCTGGGTCACTGCCATTCATCCTTATATTTTGGACTTTGATTTCTGATGACTTTGTAAAAGAGATTGAGTTTGATAACTCTGGGCAACTTTGCCTCATTTTAAACCAATTCACATATAAATCAAAACACTGGTTGTCTTCAAAAACAAAGGTCAGACAAGGTCAACATTTCTTCCAAGAGATTAGTACAGAACCTGACGTAAAAAGCCCTGGAATGTTTTTACCTTAATTTGAATGAAAATATAATATGCAAAATTGAAATGAAACATTGCTTCCTTGGAGATTGCTGATGCACTGGACATATTTCTGTTTACACATAATATTTTGCTTGAGATCTCAATTTAGTCTATATTTAAAATATATCAGCCTTATAGTCCAGAGAAGAAAACAAATAGTAAATAACACATATCTATTTCCCATTTATGTCAAAAATCATACATCTGGAACTGAGAGGAAACTTAGAGGATATCTACTGCAATTTGCTTTGACCTTTAAGTGGACCAATAATTTAACTTTTATGTGTTTCAGGATGCTTATGAGAGTTATTCTTTCAGACTTTTTGCTTTAGCTTGTATGCTAAAACATACATAAGTTATAATCTGTTTGGCTGGTGTATGCAAGGAGGAATCTCACATTGATGAAATGATAATTCTTTTGTGCTTCCAACATATTTGTTAATCTATTTTTATATTCCATATAAACTATTCAAATCAACCTTTTATTTTGCTAGAAATAATTCTGTCCATAATATAGTCATTCCTGTAAGTGTAATTTCCTAGAAAAGCTTTATAGCCAATCACAAAGACTATGGGAACTTATGGTTTTCTATTTACAATATTTTCTCTGGGTACCTCCATTCACAGAGTAATTGAGTTATCTGTGTAGCCTGTAGGGTAGCTTCCAGGCCTTTTCTCCTTTGAGTAACCACAAGACATCAGCTAAGTGGCTTACATAAATGGAAAAGATTGAGAAGCAGTCATAAGGCTGTCAGGGCAAGTAGCTGAACTAGTTTTCAAAGGCTTTCCTAAGCATTATGAGACATTAAGGAACAGACAAGATTTCATTAAAAGACAAGCATAAAGGCCATAAATGCAATATGATTATCAGTTTTCTCTCATGTGTAGAAACTTGTCGGGGACACAGCAGCAGGGGTTCAAGAGAATTAAATTAAAGTAGTCAAGTTTAAGTAATAATCTTTAATGAATGAATGTTAACAATAGATTGGGTGGTTCATTTTGCATTAGCTCTAAAAAAAAATTAAACATTTGAGTCTAGGAGATATTATTGATGGATAAAAAGCTGAGCATTTTGATAACTGAAATGATTTGAAATGATTGTTCTTTCTGAGAAGTTTCTTTCTCACATTACTGTTGTTATTGTTGATTGTGGTCCTTCATTCTTGAAGAGGATCAAAATCATGTCACTATGTTAGAGTTACCAGTGTGTCCAATTGTGATTGATCAAATCAATATGAGCTTGGAATGCTCTGCCAAAGGTCAGACACAAATAGTCCCTATGAACATTTGGAGTGGATTTTCTGACTTTGCACAACCTACATTTCTTTTAAGCTATTTCAATGGCTTTGCTCTTAGAGCATAGCAATTCTCTGATGAAGGCACAGCATGTTGTGCCATGGCATACAATCAATTCTGGACATTGTACTCATTTTTAACAGCACCCTTCCCCTTCCTCACTTTCCCAGGAAGCATCTCCTTTCCCACTAGTCTACTAGTATTAAATGAGTCATCTATCACCAAATCAGTGGTTCTTAACCTTTTACTTTCTTAGAATCAGTTAGCAAATGATTATTAAGAATTTACTATGTAAATAAAAGGGGAGATTAATAAAATTGAAAGTGAGAAAGCTATCAAATTAGTAAACAAAACTAAGAGTTGGTTTTATGAAAAAAAAACAACAAAATAGATAAATCTTTAGTTAATTTGAATAGAAAAAAGAAAATCAAATTTTTTGTATCAAAAATGAAAAGGATGCACTTTGCACCAATGAAGAAGAAAAATAGAGCAATAATTAGGAGCTATTGTGCCCAACTGTATGCCAATAAATCTGATAACCTAGGCAAAACGGATGAATATTTACAAAAGTATAAATTTCCCAGATTAGCAGAGGAGGAAATAAAGTATTAAATAGTTCTATTTTAGAAAAAGAAATTGAACAAGCTATCAATCAACTCCCTAAGAAAAAATCTGCAGGGCCAGATGGATTTGCATGTAAATTCTACCAAACATTCAAAGAGCAATTAATTCCAATATTATGGAAACTGGAAAAACAGTGAAAGGAGACCTACCAAATTCCTTTTATGACATAGATATGATGCTGATACCAAAACTAGGTAGGGTCAAAACAGAGAAAGAAAATTATAGGCCAACTTCCTTAATAAATATTGATTCTAAAATTTTAAATAAAATGTTAGCAATGAGATTACAGTAAATGATCCCCAGGGTAATACTTCATGACCAAGTAGGATTTGTACCAGGAATGCAAGGCTGGTTGAATATTAGAAAAACTATTAACATAATGGATTTTATCAATAACCAAACTAACAAAAATCATGTGATTATCTCAATATTTGCAGAAAAAGCATTTGGTAAAATTCAACATCCATTCTTATTAAAAACACTAGAGATTATAAGAATGGATGGAGTTTTATTTGAAATGATCAGTAGAATCTATTGAAAACCATCATATATAATGGGGATACACAATAAGATCTGAGGTGAAACAAGATTACCTATTATCACCATTACTACTCAATATTGAAATATAGATGCTCTCTTTAGGAATAAGAGAAGAAAAAGAAGTTAAAGGAATTCAAGTAAGTGATGAGAAAACCAAATTATCACTCTTTGCAGATAATATGATAGTATAATTACAGAATCCTAGAGAATAAACTAAAAAAACTTCTAGAAACAATTTAAAGCATTAGCAAATTTGCAGGCAACAAAACAAATCCACATAAACCATCAGCATTTCAATATGTTAACAATAAAGTCCAGCAGCAAGAGATATAAAGAGAAATTCCATTTGAAATTACTGTAGACACTTCTGGGGGTGGAGCCAATATGGTGGAGATCAGACAGAAGTCTCTGTAACCTCCTCTAACCTTCCCTCAAACCAACAACATATAAAGCCTCTAGACTGGTTTTGAAGTCAAAAGATCCACAGTATCTGGAGGACAACACATTTCTAGAAGAAGATACCCTGGAAGAACTTCAAAACAGGTCTATTTTACTTGCTCAAGGGGGTGGTCTGCTGAACCCAGACTGCAGCACAGAGAGACCAGGGTAGGGAACTAGAACAGGAGTTGGAGTGTTGTGCCTTTCACACACCTGGGAGTTTTGTGTAAGCCTCTTGGGCCAATCTGTCCTGATTGTAAGCAGGTGGTTTGGAAAATCTGCCTTTTGTGGGGGGTAGATTGTGAACCACTGAACCCCTGAAGAGCACGTGACATAGCTGCCATTATACAGCACCCTAAAGCAATCAGTCTATCAGCAGAATGGCTCAGTACCTGAAATAATTCAATCAGCAGAATTGCACAGCACCTGAAATAACTCAATCAGTAGAACTGCCTAGCACCTGTAATAACTCAATCAACAAAACTTTCTCAGGGCAAATTAAAGCAGCTGTCCCTCCTTTGCCTTGAACAGACCTTACACCTTTAAAAAAAATGAATAAAAAAAACCCAAAAAGAACTCTCACCATAGACAGCTTTTATGGAGAAAGGGAAGAACAGACCTCAAATCCTGAGGTCCCTAAAGATAAAGCAACTCCAGAAAAAGCCCCAAAAAGAGACATAAACTGGACTCTATGTCACAAGGTTTTCTTTGAAGATTGCATAAAGGATCTTAAAAGAGAGAAGAAATATGGGGAAACGAAATGACATCATTGCAAAAAAAAAATGGAAAAAATAGATCACCTCCTGAAAGAAACCCAAAAATTAAATCTCCCAGGAGTATCATGGCTAAATTTCAGAACTATCATACTAAGGAAAAGATATTGCGAAAAGCCAGAAAGAAACAATTTAAATACCAAGGAGCCACAATTAGGATCATCCAGGACCTAGCAGCTTCCACCTTAAAGGATCGAAGGGCCTGGAATCTGATATTCCGGAAA
>JAJPUD010023275.1:0-20192 GCA_023553655.1 Myrmecobius fasciatus
AAAAAAGTAAACTCCTTTCTGTCTCCATTTAATTTCCTCCAAAGATCTATCATACCTAACTTTTCTAACATTTTGTTTACCTCCTTAACTTCTTTCTTATTTATTTTGTGGTTTGATTTATCAAGTTCTGAGACAGGGAGGTTGAGATCCCCCACTATTGTAGTTTTGCTGTCTATTTCTTCTTGTATCTCTCTGAACTTTTCCTCTAGGAATTTCCATGCTATACCACTTGGTGCATATATGTTTAGTATTGATATTACTTCATTATCTATGGTACCCTTTAGGAAGATATAATTTCCTTCTTTGTCTCTTTTAATTGTCTATCTTTGCTTTTACTTGGTCTGAGATCAGGATTGCTACCCCTGCTTTTTTTCGTTCACCTGAAGCATAATAGATTCTGCTCCAGCTGTTTACCTTCACCCTGTATGTATCTCTGTTTTAGATGTGTTTCTTGTATACAACATATTGTTGGATTCTGGTTTTTAATACAGTCTGCTATCTGTTTCTGCTTTAAGGGAGAGTTCATTCCATTCACATTCACAGTTAAAATAACTAATTCTGTATTTCCTGCCATCTTATTTACCCTAGCTTATGCTTTTCTCTTTCTTATCCCCTTTCCCTCCTCCCTACTATTTTGCTTTTGATAATCACTTCCCTCAAACAATCCTTCCCCTTTAGAGCCCCACCCACCCCTTTTTTCCCCCTTTCCCTCCTGTTTCCCTATAAGTATGTCTATTATTCCCTCTGAGCCAAATCTGATGAGATAGAGATAAACCAAATTCTCATTCCCCTCCCTTTTTTCCCCTCAATCATTATAGGTTTTCTTTGCCTCTACATGTGATGTAATTTCCCTTATTTTACCTCCTTTTCCTCTTCTTCCAGTGTTATCCCTTTTCTACCTCTAATTTCTTTTTCAGTTTATCATATCATAATAATCATAAAATCACAATGATCATATCATAATAATCATAAAATCACAATAATCATATCATAATCATAATGTAATAATAGATTCATAAAATCAACCCTCATTCTATAAGTATCTATAACATAAATATAGTTCTCAAGAGTTTTTTTTTTCTTGTTACATTTTTATGTTTCTCTTGTGTTCTGTGTTTGTAGATCAAATTTTTTGTTCAGTTCTGGTCTTTTCAGTAGAAATAGGTGAAATTCTCCTATATCACTGAATGACCATCTTCTTCCCTGGAAGATAATTCTCATTCTAGCTGGGTAATTTATTCTTGGCTGGAATCCAAGTTCCTTTGCCCTTCGGAATATCTGATTCCAGGCCCTTCAATCCTTCAAAGTAGAAGCTGCTAGGTCCTGTGTGATCCTAATTGTGGCTCCCCAATATTTAAATTGTTTCTTTCTGGCTTCTCGTAATATCTTTTCCTTGGTATGATAGTTCTGAAATTTAACCACAATATTTCTGGGGGACTTAATTTTTGGGTTTCTTTCAGGAGGTGATCGGTGGATTGTTTCAAAAGTATTTTGCCTTCTGGGTCTAAAATATCAGGGAAGTTTTCTTTTATGATTTCCTGGAAGATATTTTGCTTTCTGCGTCTAAAATATCAGGGTAGTTTTCTTTTATGATTTTCCTGGAAGATGTCTAGGTTCTTTTTTTCATCATGGCTTGCAGGTAGCCCCATGATCCTTAGATTGTCTCTCCTATATCTATTTTCCAGGTCAGTTGTTTTTCTTAGGAAATATTTCATCTTTTTCTCTATGTTTTCATTTTTTTGTTTTTGTTTGACTGATTCTTGAAGTCTTGATGAGTCATTCATTTCCAATTGTTCGATTCTAATTTTTAATGTCTTATTTTCTTCAGTTACTGTTTTTAGTTCCTTTTGCAATTGACCAGTTACATTTTTTTGTTCATTGAATTCTTTTTCCATTTTTTCTATTTTATTTTGCAGTGATCTTATTTCGTTTCCCCATGTTTCTTCTAACTCTCTTTTAAGATCCTTTATGTAATCTTCAAAGAAAGCCTTGTGACATGGAGTCCAGTTTGTGTCTCTCTTTGGGGCTTTTTCTGGAGTTGCTTTACCTTTAGGGGCCTCAGGATTTGAGGTCTGTTCTTCCCTCTCTCCATAAAAGTTGTCTATGGTGAGAGCTCTTTTTGGTTTTTTATTCATTTTTTTTGAAGGTATGAGGTCTGTTTTGAAGTTCTTCCAGAGTATCTTCTTCAAGAATTGTGTTGTCCTCCAGATATTGTGGATTTTTTTGCTTCAAAATCAGTATAGAGGCTTCATATATTGTTGGTTTGAGGGAAGGTTAGAGGAAGTTACAGAGACTCCTGTCTGATCTCCACCATCTTGGCTCCACCCCCGGAAGTCAGGACCCACTGAAGTTCGAAGGTAAACTTTAAAAAAAAAAGTTATTGGTATCAGATCTCAAAAAAAAAAATACATTTTAAATTTGGGAAGATATCCTAGCAGGGATGCTAAAAATAACTGATTATGGCAATTATTTGTGGAAAATGAAAATATTTTCTGTATTAGTAGGCATTCTTTTTTTAAAAAGAGGAACAACCCCCCCCCAAGTAATCTGATTCCTTTTTAAAATGAATATGAATTGTTTGTAGTAACTTAGCTTGGAAATCCTATCTCAAATTTTCAGATATTAATAAATCCTTGTAATTGACTATACAGCAATGATTCATTGAAAGAATTGTGTGTGTGTGTGTGTGTCTGTGTAGATTTAAGTAACTCACAGTTCATATCCAAGAAAAACAAAACTTAATATTGACAAAAAACAAAAGTCAAAAGTAAGTAGTGGAGGTGGTATGCATCAAGCCATTTCTCCAATATAATATATCTCTCCAGTTCTAATTTAATTACCCAAGCACACAATACCATATTGGAAAGTACCTCCATTGACTACTTGTGTGTTAGGTCTTAGTAGCTTAAAACTGCATTAATCAATTTCTTAAAAAAAAGAAATTTAAGGGCAAGATTGTGTGAACTCAGTAAAGTTCTCTGTTATTACACAGAATGACTAATTCTCCTGCTCTCATGGTCTTCCCGTTGAGTCTGACCCCAAGGCATCAACTAGATCTCCTTTAGAATAACATTTTCACCACTTTTGTGCATACTGAAGCATAGGTTAATAGGAACAATTATTTGATATGTCTCACTCTCTTCTTTCCCACTGTGGAAATGATTTTAATGATGTATAACTGCTATTTCCTCAATCATCAGAGTCAAAATTTTATATTAAAAAAATAAAGTATTTGAAATAAAGAGGACATGGTTTTCTAATATCATTATATTCCCAAACTTTCTGTTGATATTCAACCATAGGGAGAGTTAAAACTAATTTTTAAAGGAAACGGTATAAGATTTTAGATATTCATAAACATTCTAAGGGCAGGAACTGTATTCTTCCTAGTCATCCAGAACCAACAAGGTATAGTGGTAAGAAAACTGGATATAGAGCAAGAGTCCTGGATTCAAATCTTGACATTGGCACTTAGAGCCTATGAGATCCTTGACAAGTCATTTAATCTCTGCAAGCCTCAGCTGCTTCGTTTATGAAATAAGGGGTTTATATTCAATGACCTCTAAGAACCTAAATCTCTTCTCCTGTAATCTAGCATTCTGTCCATGCTTAATAAATATTCCACAATAATCTTTTTACCAGAAAGTGAACTAAGACTAGAAGAATGAGCTAGATAAACCTGTATACAATAATCAAAAAAAAAACCAACAACAATTTTAAATCACCCCAATCTAGTTTGAACTTAGATTGGTGCCATTTGAAGTGAAAAGTTTTGAATCCTATTATTAATCCTAGAGCCTGCCATTTTCTCATAATCAGGAAATCACTTCAATGAGAAATCATCAGCAGTTGGTAACTATTTGTTTTGCAGGGCCAAGTGATGGGAAATAGATCATCTTTTCAAAGTAACTTTTAACAACAGCCGTAGGTAGCAACATATTTGTTCCCTGTGACATTTTCATTATGCAAGTAGTTTGATTCATTTCTGTTTTGAAAAATAGCATCAGCATTATCTAACATTTGGCCTGGTTAAATAAAATGGGTATTAGCTTGTCTAGGAGAAATGACAGCAACATTGTGTTGGTCCTTTTTCATGCCTTCAAAATGAAAAAGTCACTCTTCTTAATTTGCAGCAATGTATAGAGATTTATTTTTAATCTCATTTTGCTAACTCAATTAAGATCAGATCAAAAATCAGTTCCTATAATTCTTCATTGACCTTTTCAAGAAACTTGTTCCTTTCCCGTTTGCTTTTAACATCTTGCATGAGTACATAGTCTCTGGAGTTCTTTAAGATATTGAATAAAGTAGGTTATCATGAATTTTATATATTTTAGATATTTAATTATACTGTAATCTATGTTACCTATTCTTTACTTATGATTTACCTATTTCACCCCTTCCCTAAGCTCCCATAGACTGGGTCCCATCTTGGGCTGATAATAACAAATGGATTTTTTTCACTTGCACTTTTTGCATTCTATCTTTCTTTCTTTTTGTCTATCTTTCTTTCTTCTTTTTGTCTATCTTTCCATCCTTCCTTCCTGCCTTCCTTTCTCCTTTTCTTTCTTCCTTTCTTCCTCCATTTCTTTCATTCATTCACTACCCCACCAAGAATTTATTCCAGGAAATATTCAAATGTAGTTCACTTATATAGCTCATGTCTAGATTGCCACAAGTGTAGCCACAAGCATCCGTAGCTGTTATATAAGCAATCAAGGTAACAAATGTACATCACATAGAAGAGAGCCTCTATTTCACACAGAGAACCTGCACAAAGTGCAAAAGACTCAGAAAAGTTCCTAAACAGACACAGAAAGTACATAAGGCATTCACGATGATTCCCTCAGAAAGGAACTTCTGATGGCAGTAAACAACATTTTGGCAAACCTTTAGCTCTTTCAAGTTCTATATAGTTCTTCTCAAGTTCCTACCATCTTCCCTTGACTCTTCCTATAAGACAAAGATTTGCAGTATTGATGGCTCCTTTTCCATTGCACCTATACTATCTGAAAAACTCACAGAAATAGTGAAGAGCAAAGTGTATACAGTTACATGACATAGCAGATAGAATGCTGGGCCTGGAATCAGAAATTCCTGAGTTCAAATGTGACCTTTTCAGACATTTTCTAGCTGTGTGATCCTGTGATCCTGGACAAGTCATTTAACTTCTATCTGTCTCATTTTCTCAACTATAAAATGGGATAATAATAGCACTATCTCTGAAGGTTATTGTGAGGATTAAATGATATTGTCTTTGTAAAGCCCTTTGCACAGTGCCTAATATATAGCAGGTATTTAACAAATACTTGTTTCTTTCTTTCCTGCTTCCCCATATTGTGGCTTTAGTCTAGCTTCAGAGGCCCATAAAGACAATCTTTTTTTTTAAGAATGCAATTCAAAATCTCCCTTTTCTCTTTGGAAAATACTATCTCTCAACTTTTAAGCTTCAGGTTACTCTTAAAGTAACTCCCATTTTTGTCAGAGCCCAAGAAGTTTCTCTGATAGAAATTCTGAGATGATACTTCTTAGGAAATGCCCCTCCTTTATTAGGATGCAGGAATGTAGGAATGTTGAGAGTGGAGGAAAGGAATACACCTGTCTACTATAATATTGCAGATTGGGAAACTATTTTAAAGAACTCATATCTGACCATGTGAGTTAGAAACCATCAGTGTGTGCACTGTCAGTTCCTATTTGCTTGATCCCATGTGCCTCTGTTTCAATGTAGCCACTGATGCTTTAGAAAGAGAGTGGGGGGGGGGAGAAAGAGAGAGGAATTCTTACCTCTCCTAACCTGTATTTCATAAGAAAAGCACAAAAGGAAGGGTCAAAAAGACATTGAAAAGTGATTGGTCAGATTTCTGTGCTTATTAGCTCAGAGGAATGTCTTTTCCAATAAATGTTCATCTTTCCAAAGATCCCATCCAAGCACAGTTGTTTTCTCTAGACCCTAAGTACCACTAAATTCTATAGGAACCATGTTCTATAGAAAGAGAGATAAAGATAACTACATTTTCCAAAGGAAGGCCTATTTCCAGACAAATCCATCAGATTAACCAAGGAACCACACTAATCATTCTCTCTCAAAGAATAAACAGTAAACACTGAAGCATTAAGTAGATTTCGGTAACAGGTTAGGGAATGTCTCAACTGAGCTTGACAGTTAAGGCAGTTTAGCTCGCACGTGCGCGCGCACACACACACACACACACTCACAAATAAGATAAAATTTAAGTGTATAACCAATACTAATACTTACCTTACTTTCCTTTTGATTAATGTCTCCAACTTATAAAGAGATGATTTTTCAAATATTTGTGTTCAAGTCAGTTGTTGTAACCTCAATATTTCTTCATAAAAATAATGGTGATTTGGTATCCAGCATAGCCCACAAAAATATAGTGCATTCAGAGGTCATGTTAGAGTCCAATTAAATAGCTATGGGTCAGCCTTGAATCTTGAAAATATGATACTTTCAGCTGCAAGAACATAACTCTGCATAAAACACAAAAGGAAAGGAACTATACTATGCAACTTTTACTTTCAGTATGAGCCTTTCTCTAAGAATTGTCAGTTTCCTTTACTTGCCCACACATTTTCTAAGAATAACTTGGTGTATGGGACCTTCTTTAGTTGAAATGCATTTATGTCCAATTTAGGGGATTCTGCAAAGCTCATATAATAATAAACCTATATTTAAAACAATTTATAAAGATTTATAAAAAAAAAAACCCAAACACCCAAGGTGTCATCTCCATGTAAGATCTCATCAACTAGCTATCAATGGAAACTTAATGAAGATTAAGAGAGAAGTAATAAAGATACCATCTCTTTCAAAAGCAGGGCTATTTCACACAAAAAAATAACAAAAACGAGGCAGTTAGATTTCACGGCCTGCATTCTATATATGATAACACATAGATTCCTTATAGACAGACTTGAGACATAACCCAAGGAGTGAATGTGCATGGTGTGTGTGAAGACAATTATAACTTACCTTTAAAAGGAGTTGATCTCCTTGTAGGTTATTCTAAAAAATATAAGTGCATGTGTTGTTCTACTTTATACCACCCAGGAAGGGAAGCATACCGATTTTTTGCAATTGAACAGACTTCATAGATTAGAAGGATTGAATACCTCAACTACTACCACAAACTCTAATACAAGGAATGACACAGTTGGATTCAAAGCTAAATTCAGATCTAAAATTAGACTCTTGCTACCTCCAAAATATCTATTTAACTAATTACTTTCCTGAAATAGTAGTTATATTTTGGTAATACTAGCAATAAAAAAAGAAAATAACAAATTTAATTATCTTGAAAATTGGTACTTAAAAATATTTAATTATAGAAGAGATATTTCTTGGAACATTTTAACAGTACTTCTGAATACTTATACATTTTAAAATTTGATGTATTTAGTTCTTAATTTTATTTAGGTCTTTATTACACATTAATTTAATTTAAATGATTATTATTGCATCAGTTCTTAGCCTAGAGTCTGTTAACTCTTTTTAGAAAAATTGGATAACTTAAGTCAATATAATTGGTTTCCTTAATAATCTTATGGATTTTATTTTATATCTATATATTTTATGTCTAAAAGCAGGCATTTGTTTACTAGACCTACTAAAAGAACATGACACATACAAAGTTTTAGAAGCATTTCCCTGCCCTTGCCATAGAAATATTATATTTTATAATTAAATTAAACAGTTTTTGAGATCCTACTATATGTAGATCACTGTAATAGTTATTGGGGGAGATAGAAAATTGAATAACATTCTGTCCATTCCCTGAATTTCTGAATATTATTATGTAGTTTGAGGATAAAAATATGTAAAGCTAGCCATACTACAAAATGGAGCATGATATTCCAATATAATTGAGGGGAGATTTGGTCCCTTCCCCCCAGTACCCATCTCAGGTTATAATCATAGATTAAAATGTCAAAATATTGAGGGATTTACAAAATTGATTGATTTTTGAATACTTCTATCTTACTGAAATACATGGGAGCAATTCTACTGGACAAACAGTAATTGGCCATTATTTGGTAATTCTTAAACGAGATATTTTAAGTCAGTCCAAATCAGGAATGGTTTGTACAGTGACCCTTCCAGATATCTTCCCTCTCCCCCTAGTGGCCATGAGATCTAAAAGTAAAGCTACTTTCCCAGGAGACCATTCATCGAGCAAAGTTAATTTGAAAGAGTTTGAGGTACAATTTGGGGAGTGCAGTAATACATTTTCCAATTAGGTATATATGGAGAGAAAGCAGCCTGAAGTTAGAAGTAGCTTCAAGGAGCATTACCCCTGTAAGCAAAGAAGAAAACTAGCTATGGATTCAAGAGGCAGCTAACCCAGATGTTCTTGTGTCAAGAAATGGAGAGAAGCAAAACCTGGGAGCCCAGCTGAATGACAGCAAAGATGCAATGCTTAAAGGAGAAGATTTTAAGGACTACCTAGAGAAAGGACACAAAAGTCCTACAGTTCTGGAGTTGGGAGTTGTCTTGGCCACATTTATTCTTTACACATTTCTCACTACCATTGTGTGAATGGTGATCACAGATTTAGCTGTTGAGATCAGGACTCACATCCTATAATGAACTACTAGCCTGAACTGAACCGCTAACTGTGTCTTTTAAGGATCATGGGGAATGGGGAGAATAGGAAGATAATCAGTCATTTTTTCCTGTATTACTTGGCTCCCTTCTGACTCAAACAGAAAGAAAGATGTGTTCATACTATATAAAGGGAAAACAGGGCATTAATACCTTATTAAATCAGTAATACCTCATCACCTCAGATTAAATCTTGTGACTACACCAAGTAAATTAGGGGGTGAGAGTGGTAAGAGAAGAAATCCTCCCTCCCTTATACCTATAATAGAAATTTTTATGTTTATTAACATATTATTAGTGATTAGAGTTGATTTTTAACTCAGATAAATTAAAAGGAAAGAAAAAAGGAGACAGAAAGAAAGAGAATTAAATCAAAAGAAAAATGGGAAAATTTTTATCTGAGGGTTATTGTACAACAGTTTAAAGAAATAGAGAAGAGGACAGAAGGAAAAGGATGTCTGCATACAAATGAAAAAGGAAGAAAGGAGGATATTTTCTTTAAAGAAGAAAGAAAATAGGATGTAAAGAATAGAAAGACAGATTCCCCACTTCAGTAGCACCCAGTAGCATTACTTAGTCCAAGACAGGTCGACTACTGACCTGTATTGGAGACAGTTATGGTAGGTAAAGTAGAAAGCAATATGCATTCAGTTTAAGGGAAAAGTCTCTATTGAAAAAAAAAAACAATTATATATTTTTGTTAACCAAAGTTTAAAGTTAAATTATTTCCCCTCTTTTGACCTCATTCAGTTTCTTCTTTAATTTTTAATGATTCTTTTTGTTACCGTATTATACTTTAAAAAGAAAGCTATCATATCAACAATGTTTAAAGACAGTATATGCAATATTTCATAACCATAATCCCTAATCCTTACAAAGAAGAGGTTATATAATTTTTCAAATCTTCTGTGGAATTTAACTTGATCATTATAATTTTTTTTACTTTTATTAAAGCTTTTCATTTACAGAACATATGAGTAATTTTTATACATTGACCTTTGTAAAATTTTCTATTTCAAATTTTTCCCTCCTTCCCTCCACCCCGTCCCCTAAATGGTAGGAAATCTGATACATGTTAATTATGTTAAAATGCTTCACAAATCGAATATGTGTATACATATCTATACAGTTATCCTGCTGCACAAGAAAAATCAGATCTAGAAAGAGAAAAAAAAAACCTAAAAAGGAAAACAAAATGCAAGCAAACATTCACAGAAAGCATTAAAATGCTATGTTGTGGTCCATAATCAGTTTCTACAGGCCTCTCTCTGGATATATGTGACTTTCTTCATCACTAAAAATTGGAACTGGTTTGAATCACGTCATTGTTGAAGAGAACCATGTCCATCAGAATTGATCATCATATAGTCTTGTTGCTGTGTATAATGATCTCTTGGTTCTGCTCATTTCACTCAGCATCAGTTCATGTAGGTCTCTCCAGGAATCTCTGAAATCATCCTGCTGGTCGTTTCTTACAGAACAATAATATTCCATGACATTCATATACCATAATTTATTCAGCCATTCTCCAATTGATGGGCATCCACTCAGTTTCCAATTTCTTGCCACTACAAAAAAAGGCTGCCATAAACATTTTTGCACATGTGGGTCCCTTTCCCTCCTTTAAGATCTCTTTGGGATACAAGCCCAGGAAAAACACAGTTTGATTACTTTTTGAGCATAGTTCCAAATTGCTCTCCAGAATGGTTGGATCCGTTCACAGTTCCACCAACAATGTATCAGTGTCCCAGTTTTCCCACGTCCCCTCCAACATTTGTCATTATCTTTTCCTGTCATTGTAGCCAATCTGATAGGTGTATAGTGGTATCTCAGAGTTGTCTTAATTTGCATTTCTCTGATCAATAGTGATTGGAGCACCTTTTCATATGACTAGAAATAGTTCAATTTCTTCATCTGAAAATTGTCTGTTCATATCCTTTGACCGTTTATCAATTGGAGAATGGCTTGAATTCTTATAAATTTGAGTCAATTCTATATATATATTTTAGAAATGAGGCCTTTATAAGAACCTTTGAATGTAAAAATGTTTTCCTAGTTTATTGCTTTTCCTTGTAACCTTGTCTGCATTCGTTTTGTTTGTACAAAAACTTTTTAACTAGATATAGTCAAAATTATCTATTTTGTGATTAATAATGATCTCTAGTTCTTCTTTGGACACAAATTCCTTCCTCCTCCACAGATCTGAGAAGTAAATTATTCTACATTCTTCTAATTTGTTTATAATATCATTCTTGATGTCTAGATAATGAATCCATTTCAACCTTATCTTGGTATGTTAGGTGTGAGTCAATGCCTAATTTTTTCCATAATAGCTTTCAATTTTTCCAGCAGTTTTTATCAAATAGTGAGTTCTTATTCCAAAAGTTGGGGTCTTTGGGTTTGTCAAACACTAGATTACTATAGTCATTGACTTTTGTCCTGTGAACCTAACCTATTCCACTATTCTGTTTCTTAGCCAGTACCAAATGGTTTTGATGACTGCTGCTTTATAATATAGTTTTAGATCTGGTACAGCTAGACCACCTTCATTTGCTTTTTTAAATTTGGTTTCCTCATGACCAACTCTGATTCCTTTAATCTCTTTTTCTTCTCTTATTGCCAAAGCTAGCATTTCTAATACAATATTAAATAGTAATGGTGATAGTGGGCAACCTTGTTTCACCCCCTGATCTTATTGGGAATGGTTCCAGTTTATCACCATTACATATGATGCTAGCTGATGGTTTTAAATAGATGCTACTGACTAATTTAAGGAAAAGTCCATTTATTCCTATATTATTTAGTGTTTTTAATAGAAATGTATGTTAAATTTTATCAAATGCTTTTTCCGCATCTAATTGATAATCCTAAATTTTTTTGTTAATTTGGTTATTGATATACTCAATTATGTTAATAGTTTTCCTAATATTGAACCATCCCTCCCTGCATTCCTGGTATAAATCCTACTTGGTCATGGTATATTATACTGAGGATGATTTTCTGTAATTTCTTTGCTATTATTTTATTTAAGATTTTTCATCAATATTCATTAGGGAGATTGGTCTATAATTTTCTTTCCCTGTTTTTGTTTTACCTAGTTTAGGTATCAGTACCATGTCTGTATCATTAAAGGAATTTGGTAGGAGTCCTTCATTCCCTATTTTTTTTTCAAATAGTTTATATAGTATTGGAATTAATTGTTCTGTAAATGTTTGGTAGAATTCACATGGAAATCCATCTGGTCCTGGAGATTTTTTCTTAGCGAGCTGATTAATGACTTGTTCTATTTCTTTTTCTAAAATGGGACTATTTAAGTAATTTATTTCCTCTTTTGTTAATCTGAGCAATCTATATTTTTGTAGGTATTTCTCCATTTCTCTTAGGTTATCAAATTTATTGGCATAAAGTTGGGCAAAGTAACTCCTAATTATTGTTCTAATTTCCTCTTCAGTGGTGGAAAGTTCTCCATTTTCATTTTTGAAACTAGCAATTTGATTTTCTTCTTTCCTTTTTCTAATCAAATTAATTAGAGGTTTATCTATTTGGTCAATTTTTGTATAAGTTCCATGAACCGCAGAGAAAAAAGTAAACTCCTTTCTGTCCCTATATAATTTCCTCCAAAGATCTATCATATCTAACTTTTCTAACATTTTGTTTACCTTCTTAACTTCTTTCTTATTTATTTTGTTGTTTGATTTATCTAGTTCTGAGAAAGCAAGGTTGAAATCCTCCACTATTACAGTTTTGCTGTTTATTTCGTCTTGCATCTCTCTCTGAACTTTTCCTCTAGGAATTTCCATGCTATGCCACTTGGTGCATATATATTTAGTATTGATATTGCTTCATTATATATGGTACCTTTTAGTAAGATATAGTTTCCTTTGTTGTCTCTTTTAATTAAATCTATCTTTGCTTTTACTTAATCTGAGATCAGGATTGCTACCCCTGCTTTTTTTTGTTCACCCAAAGCATAATAGATTCTGCTCCAGCCCTTTACCTTCACTTTGTATTTATCATTATGCTTTAAATGTGTTTCTTGTAAACAACATATTGTTGGATTTTGGCTTTTAATCCAGTCTGCTATCTGCTTCCGCTTTATGGGAGAGTTCTTTCCACTCACATTCACAGTTAAAATAACTAATTCTGTATTTTCTGCCACTTTATTTATCCTAGCTTATGCTTTTCTCTTTCCTGTCCCCCTTTCCTCCTCCCCAGTATTTTGCTTTTGATGACCATTTCCCTCAAACAGTCCTTCCCCTTTAGAGCTTCACCCCTTTTTACACCTTTCTCCTAATTCTTCTGTTTCCCTTCAATTAGCCTTTTCCTTTCTTTCCCCCCCTTTCCCTCCTATTTCCTTATAAGGTGAGACAAGTTTTTTTGTGATACCAAATGTGTCTATTATTCTCTCCCAGCCAAATCTGATGAGATTAAGATTAACAATGCTCATTCCCCTCCCTTCTTTCCCTCAATTATAATAAATTTTGTTTGCCTCTTCTTGTGATGTAATTTCCCTTATTTTACCTCCTTTTGCCTCTTCTTCCAGTGTGATCCCTTTTCTATCTCTAATTTTTTTTTCATATTATCATAATAAAATCAATTCATACCCTCGTTCTCTAAGTATATCCATAACAGAAAATATAGTTCTCAAGAGTTTTTTTCCTTTTTACCTTTTTATGTTTCTCTTGAGTTCTGTGTTTGGATATCAAATTTTTTGTTCAGTTCTGGTGAACTTTCTAGGTGAAATTTCTATATCATTGAATATCCATTTTGTTTCCTGAAAGATAATGCTCATTTTAGCTGGATAGCTTATTCTTGGCTGTAATCCCAGTTCCTTTTCAGAATATCAGATTCCAGGTCCTTTGACCCTTTAAGGTAGAAGCTGTTAGGCCCTGGGTGATCCTAATTGTGGCTTTTTGGTATTTAAATTATCTCTTTCCGGCTACTTGCAATATCTTTTCCTTGGTATGATAGTTCTGAAATTTAGCCACAATATTCCTTGGAGATTTAATTTTGGGGTTTCTTTCAGGAGGTGATAGGTGGACTCTTTCAATAGTTATTTCACCTTTTGATTCTAAAATATCAGGCCAGTTTTCTTTTATGATTTCCTGTAAGATGATATCTAGGTTCCTTTTTTTTCATCATGGCTTTCATTTGATCATTATAATTAAATGACATTTAAATTGGGAGGTATTGTTTATATGGCATATAAATTTCTTTCACTGTGCATCGATCAATCAATAAACCTTTGTCAAAGGTTTACTATGTTCTAGGCATGGTGCTAGGTGATGCTAACACAAATACAAAGAATTAAATAAATAATTCCTACTGATAAGGAGATTATGTTCTAATGAGGGAGGTAATAGGTATATTTCTAACTATAGAGAGCATAAATATGGAGTGGATAAATAATAAATAGTTAAATACAAGTTCCTGCAGGAAAGAAGACATTATTATCTGGGAAAGATCAGGAAATGTTTTGTGTAAATGAAATAGGTGAAGGTTTACAGTAACTATAAAACATTCAGATTCATAAGAGAGCATTTAAACAATCAAATGTCACAAAAATAAAATGAATCATGTGTGAACTTCTGAAGGAAAAACCCTGTGAACAAATGGATTTGTAAGGTATTTCTATCAAATATTCAGAGAAGAATTAATTTCATTATTATATAAACTTTTGAATAGTAGGAAAAGGGGGGATCCTGAAAATTCCTTCTCTGATGTAAATATGATTCTAACATCTAAACAAGGAAGAGATAAAACAAAGAAAGAAAATTACTGATCAAATGTTCCACTAAATACAACACATTTTTTTTCTTTAAATACTAACAGAGGTTTTTAAATCATATCAAAAAGATGATGAAATATAACCAGGTTGCATTTATAACAGGAATGCTTGGTTATTTCAATAATTAAAAAAAAACTATAATAGGTCATCTTAAAAACAAGGAAAATATTTGCAAAGTACAATTTGCATTTCTCTTAAAACAAATAAACAAACTAGAAAATATAAGACAAAATGGACTTTTCCAAAATGGTAAGTAATACCACTAAATAGTAAAGCTAAGAACCTATATTATATGTAATAGAAGTAAATTAGAATCATTTCTAATAACAGCAGGGGTAAGTCAAAGCTGTATTTTGTCACTACTACAATTTATGTTGTGCTAGAAGTTGTGATGATAGCAATAAGGCAATACAGAGAAATTAAGGAATATAAGCTCATGCAGAGAGGAAACAAAATGACTATTTTTTGCAGATGAAGTGATGGTTTATTTAAAAGGTTCTAGAAAGTCAACTAAAAACTGAGAAAATGATTTTAGCAATGTTATAAGACAAAAGGTAAATTCCGATAAATCATCATATCTATTTAATACCACATAGTCTAGGAGGAATGCATAGAAAACTTGATTCTATTAAATAACCTCAGAATGTACAAAATATCTGGTAATTGACATATTAAAAAACACACAAGAACTATATAAATACAACTGCAAAACATTATTTAAGGAAAGACAAGCCTAAATAAGTGGACAATTATTCACTGATCATGTCTGGGCTGAGCCAATATAATAAAAATTATATTACTACATTAATTAGTTTACCAATATCATACCAAACTACCAAAGAATTACTTTATTGCATTAGAAAAAATAATAACAAAATTCATCAGGAGAAAGGTCCAATATAAAGTCAAGGATGTAAAAGGAAATAATTTTTAATGGGTTTGAAGGAGACCTAGAAGAAGCAGCTCTTAAAGTATAGTACAAAGCAATAATTAACAAAATGATTTTGTACTACTTATATAATAGAAAGGCTGATGAGTGGAATAGATTATTTACACAACAAAAAGAAGAAAATAAGCCTAATATCCTAGTTCCATAACTCCAAAGACTCTTTATTAAATAAAAACTCACCATTTAACAAAAATCTGCTGGGAAAATAGGAAACAATCTGGAAGAAATCAAGTTTAGACTAGCTCCTCATACTATAATCCAGGATAAATTTTAGATGAGATACATAAAAAGTGACAGTATTAATAAATTAGCAAAGCAAGCAATAAATTGTCTTTTGATATATGGACAGGAAAAGAATTCATGACCAAGTTAGGAATTGAAAGAATCACAAACAATAAACAATTTTGATTACGTGAAATTTAAAAGATTTTGTATAAACAAAGCAAAGACAACTAAACTCAAGAGGGAAATAGTTAACTGGGGGAAAATTTTTGTAGCAAAATTTCTCTTGATAAAAGTCTCATTTGCATTGTATGAAGGGAATCTTAAGAAGCATTTCCCAATGAACAAATGACCAAAGAATATGAACATGCAGCTTTTAGAGGAAAAAATCCATGAATACCATGTGAAAAAATTCTCTGTAACCAATAATTGGATAGAACAAATTAACTTCATACCTATCAGATTAGTAAAATTGACAAAAAAAATTGCAAAGTAACAAATGCTGGAAACAGATACATAAATGTATTACTAGTGAGGGTATCAACTGACCTAGATATTGTTTAAAACCATTTTGAACTATACCCTTTAAGGTCACCAAACTATGTACATCTTTGGTCTACTGAGTTCACTAGTAGAGCTATATCCTCAAATAGATAAAAGAAAGAATAAAAGGGCCCCTCTTTGGGCAAAACTATTTATAGCAGCTCTTTTTGTTGTGACAAAAAAAACTGGTTGGAAATGGTTGAAAAATTATGGTAGATGAATTTAATAGAACATTATTTGGTATGTGGAATAATAAAGGGAATAGGTTCAGAGAAACCTGGAAAGAAATATATGAATTAATGCAGAGTAAGATAAACAGAACTAGGAAGACAATTCATATAGTGACTACAACACTGCAAAGAAAAATGACTCTGAAAGATTTAATAACTCTGATCAACACAAAGACTAACCAATGTACTCATAATAGAACATGATAGAGAGGTAACAAAATCAGAGTGAAGACTGAGCCATACGCGTTTGGTCATGGCCAATGCAGGAATCTAATTTGCTTGCCTATGTGTATTTGTAACATGGCTTTTGTTTTTCTTTTTTCTCAGAGAAGTTTGAGATGGACAGAAGAAAAAGAGATTTCTGATAATTGAAGAAAATAAAATTTAAATTTAAAAATATCATATGTGTCATAGACAGAATTTAAATTTTAAAATGTCATATGTGTCATAGAAGGAATTTGACAGGATCCACTCTTTTTCTACTTTTACAAAAAATATGTAATATTAGAATTAATTGGTTTTTGAATGTTAGATAAAATTTTCTTATAAACACATATGTTCTTAGGAGTTTTTTGTTTGTTTGGGTTTTTTTTTCTGAGAGTTCAATAATGGTTTGTTTAATTTCTTTTTTTTCCCCCTGAGAGTGGATCTGGTAAATTCTCCACTTCTTCTTATACTAAATGGATTTTTTCCTAGATATTTTTCAATTTCATTTAAAATTTTCAGTTTTCTTGGCATAAAATTGATAAAAAATACTTTTTAATTTCCTTTATATTTTCTTCATTTGTTGGGATTTCTCCTTTTTCTTTTTTATGTTGGAACATTTTTCTTTTTAAAAATTCAACTAAATGGTTTCTCCATTTAAAAGATGCTATTTTTACAAATTCAGTTGTTTCTTTTTATTTCAATTTTCTTAATATCTTCAGTGATTTTTAAGAATTTCTACTTTGGAACATAGCTATTTTTTTTAAATTGCTATTTTTTAAGTATTTTTATTGCATCCCTAACTCATTTATTTGTTCTTTGTTTTTTTTTTTTTAAATTAATGTATTTAACAATTAAATGTCTTCTTTGGGGTTACTTTGGTGGTATCACAAAAATTTTATTATGTTGTTTCACTGCTATCATTTTTTTGATGAAATATTCTGTTGTTTCTATGATTTGCTCTTTAACCCATTCATTCTTTATGATTAAATTTTATTTAGTGTCCAAATAATTTTGTTCCATTCTTCAAATGCCTTTTGTTAAATATATTTACTTTGCTCATTAAAGGATGTATTCAATATTTCCCCTTTCATAATTTTTGGAGGTTTTTATGGCCTAGTGTATGATTTGTTTTTATAAAGATATAATGCACAGGTATGAATAGATATATTCCTCTTTTTTCCCATTTAATAATCACTAGAAATATAATGTCTATTTCTAAAATCTGTTCAGGTCCTTAACTTTAAAAAAATTTTTTGGTTAAATGTATCTGATCTAAAAAGGAATATATTATCATCCCCAAGTATTAAAGTACATTTGTATATATAAGTATTCAAAGTAATTCATTGCCTACAGTGTCTTGAAATATCATATAATTTCCCTATTCATATAATTTAATTATGTATATTTTAATTCTTGCTTCACTGTTTCTACTTCTACTTTTTTTAGCTTTAAAGAATAATAGATTTTGTTTCATCCCTCTATTTTAAATATGTGTGATTCTTTTTTCAAGTGTATTTCTTTTAAACAGTATATTGTTGATTCTTCTTTATCCTATTCCATTTTGTTCTGTTCACATGCACAGTTATGCTTGGTAATTGTGTTTTTCCTTGATTCTTGCATACGTTTTTTCTATCTTTGCTCCCTGCTCTCTCATTTACAAAGATGAGTATATTGAGAGAGAAGGACTGTGTTCAGCACAAGTAAGCTGTATTTGATATAATCTCATTTTGTTGCCCTATTCTTCTCTTCCCTTACCAAATCCCCAAGAGCAGGCTTTTAAGCTTTCTTTCAGGCTTCCTCATAACAAGGTGGAGTTGTGTTTGCCTTCAAATATTGCCTTCAAACTACCTTCCCACTCAATCCCCTTCTCTCCTCTCCTTGCCTGATTTTTTTTTTGTAAGGATTTAATGAGTTACTAAACCAGATTCTCTATGCATATGTGTGCAGTCCCCACACATGCTATGCTCAATCCTTTCTCCATATTTGTAGAATGTTCTCTAAATTCTCCATTATGTGAGAAAGAAAGCTCGATTTTCCTTATTTCTTTAGGTATGGCTTTTTTCTTTTCTTTCATTTTTTTTTGTAAAAGCTGAAGATCAGCACAATATGCAAAAGTGCTCTGAGAAACTCTTTCTTATTTACTCCCTCTATGAATCTTAAAGACTTAGAAGTCTGTAGAGACATTTGTTTCTTTTCCCCTTATTTGAATCTGAACACATCTTCACTAGTTCCTACCAAATGCTGTGTTTACCTTCTTATGTTTCTATTGGCTCCTCAATTTGAATTTCTTTTTTTTTTGTTTTTGTTTTTGTTAAAGCTTTTTATTTGTATAACATATGTATGGGTAGTTCCCCAACATTGATCTTTACAAAGCTTTCCATTACAAATTTTACCCCCAGTCCCCTCCCCTCCCCTAGATGGCAGGAAGTCCACTACATGATAATAATGTTGAAATGCTTGAGAAGTTATGCAAGAAAAATCCTATCTACAAGAAAAAAAAAAGAATCAGAGAAAGGCAACACAATGCAAACAAATGTCAGTAGAGATCATGAAAATGTTATGTTGTAGTCTATATTTCATTTCCCTCTCTCTGGGTGTATATGGTTTTCTTCAGTGAACAACTGGAACTGGTTTGAGACAATTCTTCGTTGCAGAGAGCCATGTCCATCAGAATTGATCATCATGTAATACTGTTGTTGCTGTGTATGATGATCTCCTGGTTCTGCTCGTTTCACTCAGCATCAGTTCATGCAAGTCTCTCCAGGCCTCTCTGAAATCGTCCTGCTGGTCATTTCTTACAGAGTAATAATATTCCATAACATTCATATACCATAATTTATTCAGCCACTCTCCAATTGATGGGCATCCCTTCAGTTTCCAGTTTCTAGCCACCACAAAAAGGGCCGCCACAAACATTCTTGCACATGTGGGTCCCTTTCCCTCCTCTAAGATCTCTTTGGGATATAGGCCCAGTAGAAACACTGCTGGGTCAAAGGGTATGCACAGTTTGACAACTTTTTGGGCATAGTTCCAAGTTGCTCTCCAGAATGGTTGGATCCGTTCACAGTTCCACCAACAATGTATCAGTGTCCCAGTTTTCCCACATCCCCTCCAACATTCATCGTTATCTTTTCCTGTCATTTTAGCCAATCTCACAGGTGTGTAGTGGTATCTCAGAGTTGTCTTAATTTGCATTTCTCTGATCAATAGTGATTTGGAGCAACTTTTCATATGACTAGAGATGGTTTTAATTTCATCATCTGAAAATTGTCTGTTCATATCCCTTGACCACTTATCTACTCAATTTGAATTTCAAAGTACCTAATAAACTTACTATCTTAAATGGTGATATTTAGAAGTGCTGTATTATTAGAGGCTTGTTTTTGCCCCTGTAATTTTTTTTTTTTTGAGGCAATTGGAGTTAAGTGACTTGTCTGGGATCACACAGGTGGGAAGTGTTAAGTACCTGAGAACAGATTTGAATTCAGGTCCTCCTGACCAGGTCTGGTGCTCTATCCACTGCAATACCTAGCTGCCCCACCCCTGTAAAATTATATTCAATTTTGATGGATAGGTTCTTCATTATTTTAATATTTTATTTCCCTCCCCTTTATTTCTAAAGGG
>JAJPUD010023276.1:0-12570 GCA_023553655.1 Myrmecobius fasciatus
GGGGGGTGTCCTAAGCAGGGGCACAAGGACCCACTGGCTAGAGGTCCTCTAGATGAGCCGGCCTTCAGGCCAAGTGACTGTAAAAGGACAACAGCTGCCCTCATGCCACTGCTCGGGCAATTTGGGGTGCTGGGCCTCAAGGCCCAGCTCTGCTGTCCAGGAAGCCTTCTTGGAGCCACTTCCCCAGCCTGAAGCCAGGCAAGCACAGTCTCCCTGCAATTTACACTCCTTTCATGCACACCAGGGATGGGGTGGGAGTGGGGAGGCAGGGCAGCTGCTCATTTATTTGGGGGTCCCAGAAGGCCATTCTTCTTCAAACTGGGAGGGACTGACCCAAGGAATACAAGTGTAACTGTCTACTTGTCTGACAGCAGCCGACCAAATGTCCAGTGCCCCTAGAGCTGTACCAGTCTGGGCAGGGAAATGCCATCTCCTTCCTCCCTGGGACGGAGAGGCTGGCTCTAACCGGAATCCCATTTCTTCCACATGCGGCGGAGCCAAGAGATCCCCAAATCCCACAACAGGAAGAGGAGATAGTGAATGGCCAAAAGTAAAATTTGGATCTTTTGAGGTGCCTCTCCTGCCCCCCCCCATCAGCAAGCCTGAGGTGGCCACACAGAGATCAAGCAGCACAAATAGGAGGCCAAACTCATGCAAAGTAGCAAAAGGGGACTGGGGTGGGGAGGGAGGACTTAGAGCCACAATTCAGGGAACAGAAAAGGAGCTGGAGGTCCCCCAAGAAGAATTCAGTAGCCCAAGGTCACAGAGCTCAAGACTAGCACAGCAGGGGACTGGGAAGCCACGCTTTCTGTTTGCCTTACACGGTGCTGCCCATGTACACCTATGCTCAAAACCTTCCTCTGAGAGCCAAGGTATCGTCACGCTTCCACTTCTCCCTCTCTGTCTTGGCAGCACCCGTTTCCTGGCTCGTACGGTGCAGGTAGGCCCATCTCCTGAGGGGGGGAGTAGGCTGGCATAAAAGGCAATTATCTGTTGGCATCTGGCTAGAGAGCTGCTGACAAGAAAAGCTGGGTGGGCCTCAGAGGCCGGATGACCCCTCGCTTCTGTTAAGTCTGGCAAGCAGGGGAGGGAGGCCATGACTCTGAACTGCTCCAAAGGAAAGCTGCCCCCAAGTCCTGGTACTCTGAGGGTCGGAGGGTAGCTAGACATTGGGGGAGCAGAGGAAATGTCCTGACTGAGCTGACATAAGAAACCTGCCCTGAGCTGCTCAAAGACCCAGAAGTGGACTCCTGCTCAGCTAGAGACCTGAGGTGCCATGATTCTGTGGGAACCCGGCTTCCTTTCCTCCCAGTGCTCGCACCCCTGCTTTAGGCCTAGGCCCTCAGTCCCATTTCTGGTGGCCTTATTCTCAGAGTTCTGACCTTCGGGGTTTTCTCAGGCCCCTCCTGGCTCTGTTCTAAGGTCCCTGCCCCTCAGAAATCCCATGTTCAGCAGTCCTTGCCGGCTGTGCCATGCCAATATTCTATGGCACCTCTGCCGTTTTGTGCTCTAAGGCCACCTCCAGTGTTGACATTCTAGGTTCTAAGGTTCCTCCCAGTCCGGTGGTCTCTGTGTTCTAGGCTGTAAGGTCCCTGACAGAAAGTTGGTTCCTTCCATCATTTTTGGTGCTAAGGTCTCTTCTAGCTCAGACATTCCATAATTCTGACGGTTCTGGAAGCGGTTGAGAACATAGGGAAGAGCCATGACAGGGAGAGGGGGGAATGGGCACACCGGAAGCCATTGTGGCCTCTGGGGTGTGCAGAGGGCCTGTTTCAGTCCCACCGGCAATGGGGGAGGGAGGAGGAACGGGAAGCCTAGCAGTAATTCTCCCTATTCACCTGCACAAACCAACTTTTCTAAAAGTGAGGAAGTAGCTTACAAAAAATAGATTGTTTGGGGGTATCTGGGGACTGTGACAGTGGGGGAGGGGCAGAACGGGACCCTGGTCCAGAGCCAAACAGCTAAATCTATTTCCTCTGGGCCCAGGCGGTTGTTTGAAGTTTCCAACTGATCATGGGCCAAGGCCCCCAGGCTGTGACCGGGTCAACTGGAGCTCCTCCACTGCCTTTCTGAGCCACTAGGCACTGGGGGCCTCAGAGGCTGGGCATCTACCTCCCTTGAAGCTCCCAGGGGTTCTCAGGGACTGGCTAAGCCACTGTCAGAGTCTAGGCTGTAGGTCTGGGGTCATTCTAGGTCTGGAGTCTGTACAGCTAAGTCTCTGTTGTCCTTACGCACCCCAGCCTGGGGAATGACTACATGGCCCACTTAAGCCCAAGCAGTAGTGGAGCCCAGCCACCAGCCATACTTGTCCGCACAAAGCAGAGCGAGTGAGTTTGGGGGACCCTGGCCGTGTTCTGAGAGCACTGCGCCCACAGGCCACAGCACATTCTTATGGGATGATGGGAGGAGATAAAAATGGAGGGCGCTGTGAGGAGGGGGAGAAGGGCACTTTCTCAGTCTCTTAGGGGCTAGCAGGGGGAGTGGTGGTCTGATGGGTCCTGCCAGTCAGAACACCGAATAAGTGAGGAAACTGAGGCGGAGTGGCTACTAGGTTCATTAAAGTCCTGAGCTCCAAGCCAGGCTAGGAGAAGACAAGGGAGCAGAGATTTCCAGCTGGAAGGGACTTTTGGGATGCCCTCATTTCATAGTGCAGGTACCCGAGACTCACACAGCTAGGAAGTATTGGAAGTGGAATTTGAACCCAGGTGTTCTGGATGCTGCCATTCCCTTGCCCTCTCAGCTACTTCACAGAAGGAAATATTTCCCAACACTAAGGAGTTGTCCCAAAGTGGAACCTTCTGGAGTTCCCCAGCTGGCCTTCCTCAAATGGCGATCCCAGGAGAGACAAACTGGCCTTTCCATACCCAGAACACCCTCACTCTTCACCTCTGTCTCTTTCAAATCCTTAGCTTGCTCCCAGTTTGCTAGTGCTCTCTTTGCTCCACAGTTACTTTGCAGTACCCTACTTGTGTATGCTACATCCCTTTCCTAATGAAATTTAAGCTCCTTGTGGGTATCTGTGCCCTCAGGGCTCAGTGCAGCCTACGGGCCACAATTGGTGCTTAGCAGATGCTTGCCCACTGGAGCTGAAGTGGCCAAGTCTGAGAAGAGTGGGGTTCTCAGCTGCCCTCCTTCCTGGGCCACAGAGACTACACAGCAGCACCCGGTGGGGAGGAGCCAGCCCAAAGGGGGCCCTCAACAGACACTCCCCAGACCCCTGAGGGGCTCCCGAGGTCTCACCCTCTTGAGCACCGGCTGCTTGGCTGGCAAATTAGATGGCACGATTATTAGCACTGTTGCGATTTCTGGGTAGGTCTAAAACAGAATCTTAGTATTTATTATTACATAGAGGGGCAAGGATGTGGAAAGCCAGCCCATAGCTACTCCCCCAGCCCGGGATGGCCAGACTATTTCTTGTCTGCCATTCACAACCGAGCTTTGGAAAGATTCAGGGACACTGCTCAGAGACAGCACCCCCTCCCTCTGGCTCCCACTGAGGAGAAAGGGAGGAGGGATTCTGTGGAATCAGGAGCCCTGCCGTCATTTCAATTCTGCCACTTAGAAGCCGTGTGAACTTTAACAAGTCACTTGACTTTCCTGTGCCTCAGTTTCCTCATCTATAAGAAGGGGAACCTTCTGTTGCCCACTTCACTGGACTGCTGTAGAGGGCTCAAATGAAGCTATGAATATGTGACCATGATGCACTGGAGACATGTGAGCTGCTTTTATCACCAACGATGATCATGATATCCAACAGGCTTCTCTTTTTCCTCTCTCCAAATGAACCTTAAGTGGGAAGCAGGCCGCTATTATTCCCCCTTTCTGCTGGGGAAGCAGGGCTTAGCGAGGCACAATGATGCCTTAAAGCACTAAAGAGAGGCAGGAGCCGTGATTTCTGGTGGGGCTGTCCTGTGCAAACACCCTTGCAGTGGCCCTTTTCCAGAGGGGGAAATCTCAGTCATTTTTGGGTCCCAAGAGCCTGGGCCACTCAATGGGCACCCTGGGCAGTATCAGCTTCCTAATTACACTCTGCATCCCTCCCTCTGGCCTTTGTTGCCCCTAGAGCATGCTGGGGGATGGGGGAATATTAATTCGGGATTAAACTTTTGTTATGGACAGACAGGCTGTTTCATGACTAAAGAAGTGACCTCACAATTAGGTCCTTTCTCTGTCACATACAAGCTGTGTGGCCCTGGGTAAACTCGGTCCACTCTCAGTGCTTTGAGCAACTCTAAAACTGGCAGCTACAGATGAGGTACCACTCTGCCTCGGGGAATAGAATTTACACACTGGGAATTCCCTATACAGATGAAATTACAGATCTGATTACTCAGTTCTCCCTCCCCCCTGCCCCCCCCCAAAAGGTTGACCCACTAAGTAAAGAATCCACCCATGAAAGTCTAGGTCTTGACTTAGAAGCAACCCTATGACCAGGTCGTCTGGTCCAAACCCTTAATTTTACAGATGACAAGACTGAAGCCCAAAGGAAGGAAGAGATTTTTGACTAGACTGCCCAACTAGGAAGTGTCAGAACAGGGATTTGAACACAGGGCGTGTGGCTTCCCAGTCTAGTACTCTTCCATGCCAGCAGGCTGCCTCCCTGTGTACATACATAAGCAGTAGCGAGGAAGCCTGCGGCCTCCACTCTGACATCCTTCCCTCCCTGGGCATCGTCGAGCCTCCGCTCTCTGACAGCTGCTTGGCGCCTTGCCTTGGGGCATCTCTTCATTCCCAGGCTGTGCAGAAAAGGACCCTGGCTCCCTCCAAGGGCTCCGCTTCTGCTCACCTGGGCTCAGAAAAGGAGCACCATGGCACTCACAAACTGCCTCTTTTCATGGCTACTCTCCGGAGAAGTGCCCTTCAATCTCAGGCAGAAGCTGCTCCAGAAACATCTGGGCCAAATGGGCCTCAGGGGACAACAAGTTTTCCCCCAGAACTGTAGGGAGGAGCTGGAAGCGGGGGTGGGGGGGGTGTGGGGGGAGAAAAGGCCCTCTCTCATTTGCTCAAGCACATCAAGCTGAGCTGCCCTCTTCTCCAAAAACCTTGAACTAAGGGAACCTTGAGCAGCCATCTATCTCATTTTCCTGACTACACACAGGACCATATCTAAATCAGCCCAAAGAGAAGAGAAATCTATTTTTCAAAAGCTTCCCCCACTGCTGCCTACCCTCCCACTGGAGTACCCAGGCCAGCCATCCTACTGGCTGCCCATCGCTCCTGGCCACAACAGAGGCTTGGGCAGGGGTGGGGAGCAGGAGGCAGTGAGGGAACCGTAGTGGGGAGGGAGAGTGTCACATGGGAGCTTGGGGTGGGAGGAGGGAGGAGGGGAGAGGGGGGGGAGCTGCATTAGTACACTCAGCAGCCCGGCCCGGCCCGGCCCCCCCTTAGTCTGACCACTCATTCTCATCCAGCTCGGAATCATCATCAGACTCGCTGTATTCCACTGCAATGCGCCGGGAGAGAATGGTGGCCACGTCATTGCCCACGGGCTCCTTCTTGGCCTCCTGTTCCCACTGCTCCTGTACCTTCCGCAGCTGGATGCCTACAGGGAAACAGCAAAGACAGGAGTTTGGCACCTTTGCAGCTCAGCTAGCCCAACCCCACCTCCCATGAACCTCATCGTTCCCAAGAGATGACAGCCACTCCACTGTTCGAGACCTCCAGGAAGGAGGCAAAGGCTCAGGGCCTGAAGCTGCCCACTAATTCTTGAAGATGCTGGGGTCACCTACAAGGCAACTTCCAAGCTCAAAACAGCTTGGCTGAACCTGGTCCGACAACCCCCACCATGTGAAAGATGAGGAAACTGAGTCTCAGAGAAGTTAAGTGGTTATATAATTAATATGGATCAGAGACAGGCTTGAACTCAGGTCCCTTGTGACTATTCTTTCCACAGACCCAGGGACCTCCGACTGGCTCTAAGTCAAGTGTTCTATCACCCTTCAAATGCTATATTCATTACCCACATTCCACTAGAGTCTTCTCTGATGAATCCTCCCCATGGCATGGAAGCCACCTGGATGCTTGAAAATGATTTCCAAGTGAAAAAGGGTCAGAAGAAGGGGATCATGAGAACCTGGCTGAGTTAGAAGCTCATCACCAAGTTGGCCACAGGGAGATGAATTTTTGGGCCATATCATCTCTTGAACACCAACAGCTAAGACGTCCATGGCCCATATGCGTGAAATTGCCGTCAGTGAAGTTGCCACAAAACGGTCGCATTATCAAACCTCTTGTTGGCTGCTAAGGTCCCTGGGAAATCCCCCTTTCTGTACTCTACTCGATTGTCAGAATCCTCGGTGGCTGTGATGTTCCATCACTGGAAATCCTTCTATTCCTTCCACCCATCATACTCACCCCTCCGAATGGCGGCAAGAAGATCACTTCTGGCATCACTCATTGGTATCAACGGGATCTGAGGTTTCCGTGGTTCAGACAGTACAGCACCCGGGGAGGCTGAGTGGGCCGGGGAGGCCGTGGCCATTGGGGGGCCAGGAGGGGGTGGAGGAGGAGCTGCAGGAGGACCCATGGGACCAGTCTGCGGGGGAGAGACAGAATATGGGCAGGGTGGGGCTGGGGGTGGGGAGGGTGTATAGGCAGGGTGGGCCAGGGTGGCAGTGGCAGCAGGCGCGAGAGCAGGTGGGGCGGAGATGGGGCTGTCGAAAGCTGTCTGGGCCGAGGGGATCACTGGAGGCGGGGGTGGTGGAGCAGGCGGCACAAAGAAATCGGCCATGGGCACTGGCTGAGACCTGGAGGCAGAAGAAGAGAGAGAAGATTTGGAGATCAGAACTGGAATCCAAGCACTTATAAGTCAGGCTTCTTTGGAAGAGATTTCCTCTGGAAGAGAAAAGGCCGAATCCCGAGGTCTTGAGCAGCAGCACAAGCCCCAAGGAGTCACAGGTTCAAACTCAGAAGCCTGGAAGGGACTTTAGAACTCATTTCATCTTACCCCTTGGACTTAAAGAGCAAAGTAAAGCGCAGGGAGAGGAGGTGTCACAAACACTGACGGGGCTCCCTGGAGGAGCCTTGGTGGCTGAAAAATTACCGGTGAGCTAACATCGCTCCCTTGGCACAGTGGCCCCTGGCCTGTTCCTCTCCTTCAGGACTCCCCGCGCCCATTCCCCTCTATGCTATCACAGAGTCACTGAATGTCTGGCTTCAGCAGACCCCCCTCAATTTTACAGGAGAATAAACTTCAGCCTGGAGAGGTCAGTGGGAGGGAAGTTCCGGTCCCTTTCCAAAATACAAGTGACCCATAGCTTCAAGTATGACTTCTCTCAGAGAGGCGGACATTTTACTAAGTAACAAAGTCTTAAGCTAAAGAGATGAAGCCAAAATGACTCGATCTCAGATGGCTGCCAACAGGCAACATAAGAGCTGCAGGGACACAGGCCCTTCTGGCACTCCCCAAATCGTACCCTGTAGGTGATGGTGGATTGGCTTTAGAGAGGAAGCACAGAAGGGCTAGAGCAAAGCTTCTTAAACTGTGGGTCATGGCTCCATATGGGGTCTTATAACTGAATGTAGGGGTCATGAAATTATGATTTGTTATCAGTAAGTCAATAATTTGTATACCTATTTTATATACCTGGGGTCACATAAACATTTCTTGAGCAAGAAGGGATCACAGGTGGGAAAACTTTACGTCCTGGTCTAGTGTGTGAGGCTGAGTTTCAATCTCCTACAAAGCTTACTTAGCTGAGTGGCTCAGGGGAGTCACTTAAACTCTCTAAACCTTAGTACAACGCAGCTATACAAAGGGAATATAATAAGTGATTAGGGGGAACTAGTGAGGTTCATCTATGTACACTTCTGGAAGGGCCACTGAGGGTCTGGGGAAGAGCTGCCTCCCCCCAAAGGAGCCTTGAGCGGAATGAACTGAGCTAGAGGAGGGAGGTACAAGATAATAGCCAAAATGACCAAGGAGATTTTTAGGGATGGAAGAGGCGGAAGGCCCTGATTGACCACTGATAATGGGGTGCTAGGTGCTCTTGTAAGGGCAGGAGGGTATTTCTAACCCCATCTTACAGATAGGGAATCTGAGGAAGCTGAGAGGAAGCCAGATCTAGCCAAGGCTTCAGAGCCAGGATTTGAATACGGGACCCTTGATTCTGCACGCAGCATCCAGGAATGTGTTGGATGCAGTCCTAAATGACAGCCTCGCCTGGAAACATCCTGCTCGGCTTCCCTTTGGAAAGCAGGATGCCGAGGTGCCCGGAGCTTCTGGAGAGGAATCGCTCAGTGTGGCGGATGATGAGGCTGCTGGCTTTTGCTCAGGGGGCCTGCTCTCATGTCTTCTTGGAAACCATAAGTCACAGATGGGGGTGGGGATGGATCTGGGGAGTTGAAAGTTCCCTACGCCAATAAGACTGGGTCTAGACCCAAAATACGACTCTAAGTGCCCAAATACAGGGCATGCCCTAAAAGGACATTCTTTGGAAGAGGGGAAAAGGCCACGTGCTGATATAAAACACGGCATGTACTCCTCCTGTACATAGAACTACCCTGAAAACAGCAGGTTTCATAGCATCAATATCTGGGGACAAAGTACAGTTGCTATCTGGACCAATATGACAGGTCTCAAGAGGCTGCATGGGGCCTCTCCCCTCTGGACCTTTCATAGAGCCGGGCAATCCAAGCAGGACTGGCTTTCTCTACAGCCCTGACCTACCGGATGGCACAGTGATCTTCTGTCCGGAGGTTACGTGGCGAATCTCTGAGGCGGACAAATCTCCTCGGCCACTGGCTTCCTGACGTTACCATGAGCCGGCCTCCGAGCTGTGGAGCCAGGCGCCCCTGCCAGGGGCAGCTCCGTTGCTACCAACATGCTGGCCTGACTCCCCCTTTGAGCTGGGCCTGGAAGGTTGGAGCCCAGCGTGTCGTCCAGAGTCCCAAATAACTTGAATATTCTTTCGGCCCCAACAAAGGACCGCAGCCTTTGATCTTTCTTGGGGATCCTGGCAACAAAGGAGGCTGCAGAGGAGGCTTCTAGCTTTCCTCTGCTACATAACTGAGCATTAGCCTTGAAGGCAGGGGGCCTAACCGGACTGCGGCTAAAGGGAAAGGAATTTTGGTGTGGGCAAAGTAAACACGCTAACACCTGCCATTTCTATAGTATCTGCAGATTTACAAAGTCCCCTCCTCACAACAACTCAGAAGGCAGGTCGGGGGGGGGGGGATGAAAAGATGACTAGTATCGATCTACAGGTGAGGAAACTGCGGCTCAGCTAGGTTAAATGACCTGTCAAGGAAACTGAGGCTCAGGTTAAATGACTCACTGAGTGTCATAAATTGAGTCTTGAGCGAAGATGAAAAGTACCATCATTAGTTTACAAACAGGAATGCTGACATGCACTTGTCCAAGATCTTCCAGGAGTCAGTGGTTATATGATCAAGCTTGGCCTGTCCAGGCAGAACACAGGGCTGGAAAGCAGAACTCTTTTCCATTGCTTGCCCTGATTCTCTTGAGCCGCATGACCTTGGACAAGCACCCTACCTTTCAGGGCCTCAGAGGTTCATACGTTTTCAGGTTGGAGGGATCTTAGAGATCATCTACTTCTCAGTTTTCTCATCTGTCAAACGGGAATAACAATAATTGACCTGTCTACTTCCAGGCTCTCAGGATGATGGTGAGTGAGGTGGAAGAGGGAGAGGGAACTGGCAGATTCTCTTCCCACTTTTTGCTAGGGTGAGGTGTCGAGGAAGAAAGTGGGTGATTGCAGCTCTGCTGGGGGTATTTAAGGGCACGAAGAAGCAGGGAAGGTAGCCCTGTATGTGGCTGGAAGCCAGCTTAGAGAGGTACTAAAACATGGAGAGAGAGGCAGTAATGATAGTGCAGAATTATGTTTCAGCAGCCATTAGAGGAGACACACTGAGAGGCGCCCTGGACCACCTTCCTCTGTGCTCCACGCACACATGTGGGCAGCTACTCAGGTCAGGCTTCCATTCTAGCTGCTGATACCCCACCCTGCCCCAGGGCAGAATGAGCAATGATGATACCTAGGAAATGAGATTCCATGTAGTAGAGAGCTCACCTCTAAGGCTCTGGCTCTGTGGGAATATGAGGCACATGGAAACCTGCCATAGGCTTAGCAGGATGAGCCCTTAAGTCACTGCCACCTCTGATGCCAGGTCCCTATAGCCAAAGCCGAGAAAAGGGGGGAAGATGTATAGAGTATGCTAGCCTACCCATAGTCCTTGATCATTTGAGGCCTGGGTCCATTCAGTATTGGATCTGGAGGCTGTGGCACGTGAGGCTGCTGGACACGGCCAAGGCTGTTCTGCCGACTGCCTGGGGCTGTGGGCCGGTAGGTCAGCTCTGGGAGCTGGCTAGGAGCCAAGATGATCTCCTTGTGTTCCATGGGCAGATGAGGGGTGGGCGCCAACACCTGCTGGGCTGGATGGTTGGGACTGGCAGGGTAGGAGTGATCACCAATGTCTGATGCATAAGACCTAGAGCAAATAAATAGAGAAAGATACATAGATAGAGCAATGGTCTCATCCCTGTCTGAACCAAATGGGAAAGAGTTGAGGATGAGATGGCTAGCCACGGTGTAGCCAAGAAAGGGCCAGAGAGGGAGCAATGGGATCACTTGTCATAGGATTGCTAGCCAAAAACAAAACAAAAAAACCCAACAACCCTAAAAATGACCATTTCCAATCTTTCATTTGACTTTTTTTTTTAATTCATAGCCATTAAGATTAAGTGACTTGCTTAGGGTTACATAGCTAGTAAGTGTTAAGTGTCTGAGGCCAGATTTCAAGTTAGGTTCTCCTGATTTCAGGGTGGTTGCTCTATTTACCACAGTGCTACCTCACCACCTCCTTTCATTTTACAAAGAAGGAAATTGCCACTAAATGCAGAGATCCTTCCATTGCACCACACTGCCACTCAAAGTATTATTATTATTATTATTTTTTGCTGAGGCAATTGAGGTTAAGTGACTTGCCCAGGATCATACAGCTAGGGAATGTTAAGTGTCTGAGGCCAGATTTGAATTTCAGGGCTGGTGCTCTATCCACTGTGCCACCTAGCTGCCCCTCAAAGTATTATTATTGTCACAGGGTTCTTAGACATCATCTAGGAAGTTCTGATTTGACTTCACTGCTTTTTTACCTTAGTCGTAAAAAGATGGGGCTGAAAAACACAGGAGATATATGTCAAGGTGGGGGTATAGACAAAACAATGGAGTTGCCAACTCCCCCAAAGATCAAGGGCCCTTCCCTGCCTTAAATCCCAAATCTGTCAACAGGACTGGATATAGTCCTGGAGACTGAGCCACTTTCAACCACAACGGCTCCCATCCTCACATATTGTTGCTAGAATTAAAATGAGTAGGATCATATTGGAAGAAGAACATCTGCTTGTATGCAGTAAGAGTCCCAAAGAGAACTGTACCCTTTTAACCTGATCCAATTTGCTGTGAATGTGACCATTTTTAAAGGGAAGAAGGTCTGTAACTGTGATTTCATCAAGGTGAGGGAATGCCAGGTGCAGGAGCACCGTCTCCTGGCACACGCCACTTAGTCTTAGAGACTTGGCTTGGGGCACTGAGACTTTATGTGACTTTCCCACATCCATCCGGCTTGGGACTTTGAACCCCAGCTCTTCATCCTCTAAGGCCAGCTTGCTAGTACTTGCCACTATACCAAACTGCCTCTTAGTTGTCATCAGAAAGGGAAAAAAAAATATTAAAATAAGCAGCGGCATTTATACAGGAAATGACCTGAAGGTCTAAATTGTAGGTGAGTGATTGAAGAGGATAGCAATGTAATGGATATTCCAGTGTAAATGATATATGGAAATGTGGGAAGAATCTCACAAAATGACACGTTTGGACTTTTACCCAAACGACCCGATCAGAGACAGCAAGGGAGATGGATGCTGGTATGTGCAGATCGTACCAGAAGTTTAGTGTTCACCATAAGGAGTCGTATGTCTTATTGATTTGAAGTGCATTCTGAATTCTTTTACGCTGAATTATTTCTTCCATCATTTTTAAAGAGCACAAATGCCTTGTGCCTTGGAGAAAGTAGATGAGGTCTTCGGATTTTTTTGCTGCCAGGAGGAGAAGGGCTTACTCCGAGAAAGACGTCTACCTTCTGTACAGTAGTACAATTCATATAGTACACATACACATAGTACACTTCTTGCTAATACAAAGGGGGAAACAAAGGGTTGAGTGAGTAATGATAGAGAACACCTGCCTATTATCTGGGGACAGTGATCCTTCTGAGGAGGCCATGTGATACGGAGATGGTGAGAACCTGTTATCTGGCCGGAACTCTTTATCATATGCCATCATGCTCCACTCCATGCGCCGATTCCGTGCCTTCCGCACTTTCTTCACCTCCCTGGTGGAGTCCTCCACCAGGCGCTGTTCCTGGGGATCAACACAGAATACCTCAATCTCCCCATGTTGGTCAGCCAAAACCCAATCCAGTCCTGTTGTTTTACTATAGGGCTGCTGAGGCCCTTCACGCATAAATAGGGAGAAAGAGGGGAGGGACAGGGAGAGAAAGAAAATGAGAGAGAGAGAGAGAGAGAGAGAGAGAGAGAGAGAGAGAGAGAGA
>JAJPUD010023277.1:0-20192 GCA_023553655.1 Myrmecobius fasciatus
CTACAGCTCCCCAAAGGACTCCAGATAGAGCCAGGCCGTAAAGCTCCCAGGCCTCAGTGGCCCCAGAAGCTCTGCTACTCTCTTTCCCCCAAGGACCAATCTACAAGCTGTAACTCCATTTCAAAACTGGAGGCACAGGCTGCAGCTCCCCCCAAATTGCTCCAGATGCAGGCACGGGTGGAAACTCCCAAAAGGAGGTGGCAAATTTTCAAGGAGATTGATTCCAAAACCAAAAAACGATGGCACGAGTAGGTGATTCCTCAAATGAGAAATGGAGGCGTGGAGAGGGAATTCTCAAAATGGGGTGCGAGCACAAACGGCAATTCCCCAAATAAAAGATGGAGCAATGGGTGGTGATGCCCCAGATGAACAGATGGAATCATGGGTGGTGATGCCCCAAATGAAGTGGAGGGCCACGAGGCAATTTTCCAAATGAAAACCGGCTCTGACTGGAGCTCCTCCAAGCTGGCTCCAGGTGAAGGCAGACTCATTTCCAAATGCTAGAGGCCCAGGCTGTAGCTCCCCAAAGATGGCTCCAGATGGAGATTTCCTTGCCCTCGATGACAGCAAGAGGCCCAACTGTAGTTCCCCTCCCCCCAAGGACCAATATACAGACTGTGGCTCCCTAAAATGATGGAGGCACAGGCCGGTATTCCCCAAAGATGGCTCCTCTTGCAGACACAGGTGGTAATTCCAAAGGAAGTGGCAACACAGCTAGTAATTCCCAAAAAGCAACGCAGGCCCAAGCATTAATTCCCAGAAGTCGGCTCCAGATGCAGGCACAGGGAGCAATTATCAGAAAACATACACCAAAGATCTCCACGTGATGGGACGCTCAGGTGGTAGCTCTTCAAAACTAAAATGCAGGCACAGGTAGCGACTCCCCAAAGGTCACATAGGCACGGGCTGCAAAAAAGACAGAAACACGGGCAGTGATTCCCCACATCAAAGACCCATAGGTGATTTCCCCAAGTGAAAGGTGGAAGCGTGGCCAGGCAAAAGCACAAACAAATTTCCCAAATGAGTATATACTGACCCAAATGTCCAGATGGAGTCATGGGCGCTGGTTCCCAAATGGAGCTGACATGCGAGTGGGGACCTCCTCAGAGGAAGGCTGAGTCCAGGTGGAGGCAGATTCTGATTTCCAGATGCCAGAGGCACAGCCTGGAGCTCCCCTAAGATGGCTTCGGATGGGGACCCAGGCCATAAACCTCCCTATCCCCAAAGGCAATAGAGGCCTGACTGTGACTCCCCTCCCCCTAAGGACAAAGGCTAGAACTGCCCCCAATAGCCCCAGATCCTGGCCCAGACTTTCCAAACAAAAGATGGCTCTAGATGGGGGGGGGGATTGGAGGGGGTGTACCTTCCAAAATGTGGAGACAAAGACAACAGCAGATGGGGAGAAGCTCCATGTCTGGCCCCGTGGCTCCTGGTGCAGGCAGATGCTCTGTGTTCAGACAATGGACACCTGGAGGCCTCCTGTGTGTGTGGGGTGTTCTTCGTGACCTCAGTGGACCATTCTGGTTTTTCACCTGGTACCTTGTTTGGGTTGCACGGCTGGATGGCCTGGTTCTTTTCATTGTTAAGTGCACGACTGTGAGTGAGAGAGTCAGAGAAACTCAGCATACCAAAGGGCCTGCTGATCAGTGCCGTGGGGTGGCGTGGCGGGCGCCAGGACCTCTCACCTCCCTGGCTGGCAGTCTCTTCCTCTCCTGCAAAGAAAAAAGGCCTCAAAACTCTCAGCCCTTCCTTTTCTAACTCCTTTTATCAAAAACTCCCTGAAAACATTGTGGGTATTCACCTCAGGCATTTCCCAGCCCCCCTCCAGAGTCCAAACACCCCAGGTACAGCCACCCTGTCATATGCCCTCTTGAACCCTTCCCCCCCCCTCGTTTGAAGGAGTAAAATGGTCCTTCGGGGCCCTGGCTTGCCATTTGTTTCAGGTGCAAACTCCCCTGCTTGAGCTTGGCATTTTTATTGCAGGGTCGCTCTGGTGCTCTCCGGGTGCTGGGGAACGGGCCGCTTGCACACTCCCTCGCCGCTCGTGTGTGCTCCCTTTACTAGAGTGTTCCAGTGCCTACAGGTGCCAGAGCTCACCGGGCAGTCGGCGGCCTCTCGGCTTCCGACTCCTTGCCACTGCTACAGATGTTGTTGTGCAGCTTCGGGTACCTTTCTTGGGCTTTGGCTGTCCTGGGCCACAAGCCTCCCTTTTCTGGCAGGATTCTAACCTGCCTTCTAGAGTGGGTAGTCCATTTTAGAACACCCCCCACGGTGCCTTTAGGCCTGCCCTAAGTCCCGGCCCCTTCATTCTGTGCCACTTTGCCCTCGGTTCTTTCCCAAGATGCTGCAGCAGCAGTGACGTGAGGGGGTTTGCATTGGTCATTTAGACCTTGCAGTCCTTCCTTTGAAAAGTGCCCATTATTCTGTGATCTCCCAACTGAGCAAGAGTGTTTCTTGGGGTACAGTAAGTCCTTTTGAGTTGAACAGATCTGCCAGTGGGAGGGAGGGTCAGAAGTGGCAACCCACCAAAGTGTAGGCACAGAGTAGCCTTGGGCTGCAGGCCCTACTCAGCCAGAAAGGCTTTTGAGAATTAACTGGATTCTGCAGGTTGGGATCCCCCACTCCCTTGGGCCCTGCCCCATCCCTTCCCCCAGTGACCTCTGGGAGATTTCCTTCTAGTTGCTGGCTGGTCCCAAGCCATCTCAGTGGATGTCAATTTTATTCCCGTGTGCAGTGCTCTCTGGAGGGCTCCTTCCCTAGATAACCAAGAAATCCAAGACAGGCTTTCGATTGTGTGTGTGTGTGTGCGCGCGCGTGCACGAGCTCCTGTGTGTGCCTGTGCCTGATCCTGTCCCCCCCCAGCACACTGTCTCCCATACTGTAGATGTTGTGTGTGTGCCTTGTCCTGTTCCCCCCAGCATACTGTCTCCCACACTGCAGATGGTGTGTGTGTGTGTGTGCGCGCCTGTGCCTGATCCTGGGCCCCCCCCCCAGCACTGTCCCCCACGCTGTAGATGTTGTTCGGTGGTTCTTCCTCTTCCACCCTAAGCCCGGGCCTGAGCTGGAGGACTCCGGACCCGTTTGCTGCGTGGTGGACTGCCACCGTCGCTGAGGAAGTGCCCCCTTCTCCTCAGAGGAAGCGCTTCCCGGGACGAGAAAGAAGCCAGTGTCAGCCATGGGGCTGAAATGCAGGTGACAAGTTGTGCTGCTTTTTCAGCCAAGTGCAGACTGCCAGGCAGGCTGGCGGCGGGCCACAAGAGGAACCCACGGCCTGGCGCCTTTGTCAGAGGGGAAGGAGGAGCGAGGGCGGAGCCAGGGAGGCTGGCCAGAGGAGGGGGAGGGATGAGGGGGAGGCGGGGCCTGCTTCGGGCCGCCCGTGGAGGCGGGCCGAAGGGAGGGGGAGGCTGAGCCAGAATGGGCATGCGCACAAAATGCCTGCTTCTCAGAACCACCACAAGGGGTAGCAGTGCCACAGTCAACGCAGTTGTTTTTTTTCTAGAACGCTCCGGCCCTCAGCTTGCCGGCGCCATTTTGGGGTGTTGTCCTCCCGCTCGGTCCCACCGTTTAGGGGACCTTCAGCCGCCCCTTCCGAGCCTCACCTTGCCCCGAGTCTCATCTATAGTCAAGGGCCAGGTCACGGATCGGCCGTACGAGCTGGAAAAGCCCCCTGTGTAGCCCCCCTCTTTCTTCCCCTTGGGCAGGGCGGCCCCCCTCCCCCTCCCGCCCTTTCCCGAGCATTTTGCGAGGGTCGGGGGAGGGGGCGGTGTGGCCCCCCCCCCCCCCGGCCTCCAGACCACTCATTTTCTTCCTACCTGGTTCCTTCCTCGTAGTCGTGGCGGCTCGGCGACCCGCCATCCAGTGCGCTCCGGGGTGAAGTTCGGGTCAGCCCGCGGCCGGGGATCGCCAAGCACATGGAAGATGCGCCATTGATCGGCGCCGCCTAGCCAGGCGTTGCGGACCCTTCCCCGCGACTGTGAGCCCGAGAATCGCCCAAACGGGATGGGATGGGTAGGTGGTGAGTGTGTGTGGGGGGGGAGGGCGCGGAAGTTTGCATTAGGCAGCGGCGGACCGTGGTGGTGGCGGCCGCGGCCAAAGGCGGGACCGTGGCGGCGGCGGATCGTCTGCGGCTTTGGATCTACCAGAGGCACCGGTGCCCCCGAGATGGTCGATCGCCGCCCTGGAGCGGCCCGTCGTGGGGGTCCGGGCGCCCGATGGCCTATGCCGCGTTGCGGACGCCGCAGCCAGCCACGGTGCTACCAGCCTCACCGAGAGCTCGCTGCCCACTGCGGCAGACCCACCCTGATTAGAAATGACGTATACTTTGGTGACGTTACCAAACCCAGGGCGGGCTGGGCGGGCCGAGTGGGCCAGTGGGCCGGCTGGCGCCGTAGGCATGCGCAGAGTAGGTAGAAAATTTCAACTGCCCCTCCACCCGCCTACCGACCAGAGGAGGTTATTGCCCCCCTCCCCCACTCTTATTGCTGTCACCTTTCTAGGCCAGCGGTTGCATGCCAGTCGAGCTGGCGGGCCACCCTTGGGCTCTTGGATTGGTCTTAAAGCAGCAATTGTTCGTTTCTTTTTTCTCTTTTAACGTTTATTCATTTTTGTTGGGAGAGCACTAGATGCAGATGTGCTAAAGGTTCACCCCGGCTCCGACGATCAACAAACCAAACGGTTTTTACTCTGCAGAAACAAAGATTCAAACCAGAACCAGAAGGATCCACAGATTAGGGAGAACTTTAGCCCCAGCTCAAGCCGGCACACAGGAAAAGATAGTCAAGGTAGTGAGCATTTAGCAAGCGCCGGCTGTGTGCCAAGTACTTGGGGTAGAAAGGAAGACCAAAGGCAGACACCATCTTCAAGGAGCTTCCAGTCCAACGAGAGACGACACACAAATGACTATGTCGGGCCAGTCCATTATAGGCCAGAGAAAAGCCCCAGATTAATGGGAATAGTGTCACCGCTTTGTGGACATATGGGGGGTTGAGTGAGGAAAAGTAAGAGGGAAAACAGCAGAAGATTGTATTTGTGGGCCTTGGGGTGCTAGGAAGCCACTTGAATCGGGAGACTGACACGGTCATGCTTCTGAAAGATGAACTTGCCCGCCCAGTAGGAGACAGATGGAAGTAGTGAAAGTGTACACCCAAGAAGTTGTCAGGATAGCCGCGCCGGGCCTTGGCCATCAGTGGTGGGGTGGGCGAGAAGAGGCAAGGGTGCAGCTCGGGTGGAAAGTTGGGCAGTGGTGCTGAAGTGCCTTAGGGGGGAAAGAGTGAATTTCTCCGTGCTTGCACCTCTCTAGTCTTCCACCTCCAACTGCCTGTTGGACATTTTGAGCTGCCTGTCCCGGAGACTCGTTCGCCTCAACGTGCCCAAAACAGAATTCCCTACTTCAATCTGCTCAGCCGGCAAATTCACCGAGTGCAGGCTCCCCACTTGGCTTTGAGGAGCCTCCACATCGTCTCCTACTCTCTCCTTGGTTTCGGTATCGGAGAGATGCTCCCTGCAAATGAATGTGGGCCACATTTCTACTTATTCCTCCCCTCCCCATATCTACTGCCTCCCACCAGGCTGCCTGTAACATGTTGCAAGTTCTTAGCTTGTGTTTTCCTTCAAGGTGTAACTGTTGCTAAGAACTCCAGCACTATGTAACTTAGTAGCGCTACTTTCTCACACCCAACTCCGCTTTGAGCCATTTGTAATCGGACTCTCCCATCCTCATGGGCCATTCGTAGTCGGACTCTCCCGTCCTCATGGGCCATTCGTAGTCGGACTCTCCCGTCCTCATGGGCCATTCGTAGTCGGACTCTCCTGACCTCCATGAGGCTTTCTCTCCTCCAGTCACCAACGATCTTTCTATAGCAAATTTCACTGTCCTTTCCTCAGTACTCCGCCTCGATCTCTCTGTACTGTTTTACCCTGTTGACATCTTGTACAACCCCTCCTTCCTTGCTAGTGGTGACCCTGTTCTCCTCTAGTTTCCCTCCCACCTGACTGATGGGGTCCTTTGCTTTCTCCTCATCTGTTCCTTTAGGCTTCATAAGTATGACCTTTGATCCCACCCCCACCCTCTCTTTCCTTTTCTTCAATGTGTTTTCTCAAGCTGAGTCAACAAGCACTTGTTGGGGGACTCTATGTGTCAGGCACTGGGGATACAAAGATAAACCTGAGACGGTCCCTCCTCTGGCAGGGGACACATAAGAGATGACACTCATCCCCCACAACAGAGCCATTTCTGGGAAATGTGTATCACCTAAGCTGTAGTTGAAAAGAACCTGGGGATTCCACTAGGCAGAGGGGTGGAAGGATATAGGCAGAAGGGTGGGAGGATGTAGGCAGAGAGGCGGAAGCATATAGGCAAAAGGGTGGGAGGATGTAGGCAGAGGCTTGGAAATGGAACCCAAATATGTATGAGGACTAGTGAGTTAAAGAGGCCGCTGCAGCCCAAACATGGAGTGAGTGATGGGGGGGGGGGGGCAGGCACCACAGTGCACAGTGGACTGGACCTGGAGTCAAGAAAATTTCAGTTCATATCTATCATCAGGCACAAGCTATGTGAGCCCAAATAAGTCATTTATCTTCTGTTTGCCTTGAGATCATATTTGGGGGTTTTTTTGTTTGTTTTTTAGGAAAAGTTTTTATTTTTCTTTATTTTTTTTAAAGCTTTTTATTTGCAGAACATCTGCGTGGGTAATTTTTCAGCATTGACCCTTGCAAAGCTTTCTGTTCCAAATTTTGCCCTCCTTCCCCCCACACCCTCCCCTAGATGGCAGGAAGTCTGATACATGTTAATTATTTTAAAATAGTTGACAGATCGAATATGTGTGTACATATTTATACAGTTATCTTGCTGTACAGGAAAGGGAAAAAAAAAAAAAAAACCTGAGCAGGAAAACATAATGCAAGCAAACAGTAGAGAGTGTGAAAGTGCTTTGTTGTGGTCCAGACTCAGATCCCACAAGGCCTCTCTCTGGGTGTATATGGCTTTCTTCATCCCTGAACAGCTGGAACTGGTTTGAAACATCTCCTTGTTGGAGAGAACCATGTTCTTCAGGATTGATCATCATATAGTCTTATTGTTGCTGTGTACAATGATTTGAGATCATATTTGTGAAGCATTTTGCACAGTGCGTGGCACATAGTAGCCATTATGTAACTAGCCCCTTCTCCTTCCCCTGCTATTTCTGTAAACATAGGTTGGAACCCGAGAACAAAGGGTTTAAAATGTTAAACGGAAGAGACGATAGAGAACTACTAGAAGGCCCGAAGTAGGAGACCTACATTTGGGCAACTGTGGAGGCTGGTGATGAGAGAGATCAGAGGCTGGCTGCAGGGAGAGATCAGTTGGAAAGAAAGCTATCAAAATAGTTCAGGTGAGAAGGGATAAGGGTCTAAACCAACGTGGGAGCCCTGTGCGTGGAGAGGGAATGGATTGGAAAGATGTTGTGGAGCCGTTGGTGAGCTCTCTGGAGCAAGAGAGATTGAAAGGGCGTATAGGGCTCGGCTTGCCAAGCTGGGTAATTGGGAAGATGCCTTGGGCAGAAAGAGGCAAGTTGGCAGTTAGAGAACTTCCGTGGGTTCCTGTATCCTACCTCCACAGATGACCGAAATCTTATATCCCAACGGGACTTATCCCCTGGCCAGGCCTGTAGCATCACCAGTGCCTGCTGAACATCTCTCGTGGGGTCACGGAGTTGAATGGCGCTAGAAAGGATCTTGGAGCTCAGGTCTCCTAGGCAGCTTGGTGGCTGAGTAGATAAAGTGCTGGGTCTGGAGTCAAGAAAGCTGTTGTTTCCTTGTAGCGAATTCTTCACGGCAAAGATCAGTGGCTACTTTGCCAAGTGGTTTACCATTTCCTTCTCCAGTTTATTTTACAAATGAAGAAACTGAGGTAAACAGAAGTGGTTTTTGTTGTTGTTGTTGTTGTTGTTGTTTTGAACTCGGGTTTTTCTGACTCCAGGTTTGGTATTCTATCCGCTGTACCATCTAGCTGCCCACAGTCAAGAAAACCTGAGTTCAAATCCAACTTCAGATGCTTACTCGCTGTGTGACTCTGGGCAAGTCACTTTGTCACCATTTGCCTCAGTTTCCTCAGCTGTAAAATGGAATCATAACCACACCTATCTCGTTGTTACGAGATCATATTTGTAAAATAATTGTGCTAGGCATATAGTAGGTGCTCTATAAATGCTTGGACCTTTCTTTTCCCTTCCCTATTTCAGCTTCCTCATTTAATACATTAGATGCCCAGGCCTAGAGAAATTTGCCCAAGAAAAATGACTTATTCAAATTCCCCCGGGTGCTACATGGCCGGGCTGGGATTGGAGGCCAGATTCTCTGCCTCTAAATCAAACGCTCTTTTTGCCAGCTCTCAGCTTGGCCCACTCTGTCAAGCTCAACATCCTCTACCTTCCTAAATCTGCCCTTTTCTGTTGGGGCTACCCAAATCTTCCTTAATTTCCCCCTCCCCCCCATCCTGTGTTTTGCAAAGTCCTATTGATCCTAATAGCCATCCCCAACATCTCTTGTCAGTCCACTTCTTTCCACTGCCTTAGTTCAGACCCTCATGACTTAAAAAAAAGTCATTTCTTTGATCCACAGACAGTCTTCCAAGTTCTGGCATCACTCATGGCCAAATCACTCTTCTCCGGTGTGGTGTCTTGTCTGTGCTGTGGCGAAACGTCCTGGCCTTCCAGTGTGCTGAACATCGTGGGCCCCTTCACCTTTATCAGCCACCCCGGTGGGAGCCTTTCTGACTCGCCTGGACCACAGAGGAGTCAGTGACTGATGGCCTTTTTTGGAACTCTTTGACGTCCCGCCTCTTGTCCTGCCCAGACAAAGACATCCACCCACCACTTGGCCTAGTCCAGTTCTTCAGGCACACGGATGCCATTGGCCTGCATCTCCTCGGGGGGGCGCAGACCCATCTGGGTCTGGCTAACAGAGGACCCGAGAGCCTATCAGTCTGCTTTCTTTAGACAGAGGAAGTCTTTGTCTAGCAAGGCAGCACTTGGTGAAGGTTGCCACCTTGTATTTGTTGCCAGCTTTGGTAGAACTCTCTGGTGTTCATCATTAGTGTGCTCACCAAAGACGGTTTGGACTATATGGAGGTCACAGGGGAGGGGGAGGGGTTGTATTTCACCTCCTGCCTCCAGTGACCACGAAAGGCATTTCCACAGTGGTAATAACCTGGACCATTTCCTTGTTGTTCACCTGTCCACTTCCTAAATGATGTGGGCCCTTCTGTTCTTGCAGCCCAAGAAGATTTGGGGGTGGGTGGGCTGGAGATGGGCTCATCTTTGGGAAAGCCCACCATCTTCCCCAGGGTATGTTACTTTGCTTCGGAGGAAGGCGTTCCAGACACTCATGGCTGGAAATCCAGAAGTTCCCCCAGGGTTGTGAGCTGGGAGAGCCCTTTGACCCCTTTGCCTCTTAATGGATCTCTCTCCTTCCAGTCTCTCTTACTCCTCTATAAGCCGGTTACCACACAGCTGCTAAACTCAGTCACCGATTGACAACTTTTCAATAAAATCCAAGTAAAAAAAAAAAAAAAAAAAAAAAAAAAAAAAACAAGAGTAATAGGATAATGATGAGGTCAAATCCAAACGGGATTTGACTATGATCAAGTTCAAGTTAAACCAGAGATTTGATGTTGAGGGGATATTCGGAAAGCAATGAACATATATTAAGTAGAGGGGAAAAAAAACCTATCAAACATTGAAAAGTCGTGAATTGGTAGCCTTGGTCACTGTCTGCTTTATTCCTGATTTTAGGAATCGTCTTCATAAACGGAGAAGGGGCTAAGTGCTTTCCTTTTTGGTTGCTGAGAATCACTGGTGGCAGGGGTGGGATTCAATTGCAGACCTGGCTAGGTATAAATGGAGATTGCCCCCCCTTTGTCAGTTCTTTTGTTCTTAGTTGAATTAATTAGTTCCTTTGTGGCTTGTTGAATTTCAGTCCCTGAGATGGAGTTAAAGATTTAAGATCTTTCCTTCTTGTCCTGTTAATGCGGTTGATGGTTACTGTGCATTTTGGTGGGTGATCATCCATTTCCTTATGTTCTTAAATTTGTGACCATCGGATTGTGTAAAAAGAGGTACTGCTGAGCTTTTTTCTCTCTTGAGAATTCACCTTTTTCATTTTGTTTTCCAGGTTCGAGGCAGCTATTTATCTCGTGTGCTGGAAAAACGAGACTTGGAACACTCCAAAATCCGTAAGTATACTTTGCCCGAGACCTGACATGTGAAACAGTAGCTCACAATTTCTCTCATGCCCTCGTGGAAGGCTAACGTTGAAACAAGAAAAGGAAAAAAAAACCCCAAAAAACTCATTTTCCTTCTCTTTCCACTGGTTACATCTCCCAGCAGCTGGATTTCAAAGCTGTTCCACGTGACACTTGGACACACAGTAGCTGGAAAATCTGAAAATATCCCTATCAGGATCCCCAAAGGGGTAGTAGAGTCAGGGCCTCAAGCCCTTCCCTTTTTTGAATCCATTCTGAAGAGTCAGTCAGTCAGCATGCATTTATTAAGCACCTATTCTGTGCCAGGATCTGGGCTGAGTACTAGGGATGGGCAGAAAAACAAAAGACAGGGTCCCTTTCCCCAAGGAGCAAACAGCAGGTACATATAAGATAGCTACAGAGTAGATAAAGGCCATCTAAAAGGACAGTCCCTGAGCAGCAGAGGAGGCTGGCACAAGGTGGCAATTGAACTGAGTCCAGAAGGATGTTGACATATATAGTGGGGGAAATGGTATAAAGAGCATGAATTAGACGGGAAACAGCCAGGCTATGAAGAGCCTTGAATGCCAAACAGGAATTTATATTTGATCCTGGAGGTTATAGGCAGCCACTGACATGGGGTGATGGGGTAGGATTCAGAGTATGGTACAACCATAGCAACTGAGTGGAGGATAGAATGGAGTGGGGAGAGAGAGACTTGTAGCAGGAAGAAGTCAGGTGGCTGTTGCGATGGTCTAGGTGAGAGGTGATAAAGGCCTAGGGGAGGTTGGGACTGTTTCAGAAGTGTGAAGGGTACATAGAGGAGACATTTGATGAAGATAGAATCAACAGGTCTTGATAACAGATTGGCTGAGGGTGGGGGGGTTGAGTGAGAATAAGGACTTGAGGATGACCTCTAGGCCTCAGTTGTTGAAAGTATGATGATGTTTATGGCAGTGATAAGGAAGGTAGAAGCCTAAGAGCTTCGAAAGGAAAGCTGCTCAAGAGTTCTGTTAGAGATGCTTAGGGGACATCCAGTTCAAGATGTTCAAGGATCAGCTGGCCAGGCCCTAGAGAGGATGCCACAATCTCACATGCTCACTTTTTTATTCAGATCATTTCCTTTTTTAATACACATTGCTTTATGAATTATGTTGGCAGAGAAAAAGCAGAACAAAAGGGAAAAACCATGGGAAAGAGAAAAACAGAAAAGAAGTGAACATAGCGTCTCATGTAAATCAGTCTCCAGAGTTCTTTTTCTGGATGCAGATGGCATTTTTTTGTCCCAAGTCCGAGGGGACTGCCTTGGATGACTGAACCACTGAGAAAAATCAAGCCTTTCATAGTTGAAGAAGATCATTTTCTAATTCTCTCCTGCCCCCCCCTCCTGTCTCTCCCCTTCTTTCTGTCACTTTTGAACAGGCTTCCTAAGATTTCTTGGTTTTCATACCAGCCCATTTAGTTGTTTCTTAGGTTTATCATTTTTGATTTTCCATTTTATCTTTTTCTTCTCCAGTTTTCACGATTGCTACTTTTGTGCTTCTTTTGAGAGAGTTAAGTTTTTTATTTTGTCGTTAAAAACGACACGCTCAGTTCATTGAATCTCTTTTTTTCTGATTTGTCAACGAACTCGGGTCTTGTGAAGTTTCCTCTAAAGCCTGTTTTGCTCTATCAGCAAGATGGAAGAATGCCGTTTCATTATTTTCCTTTCCTTTTACTTAATCGTTGTTTCAGTAGCCCTGGCTCATACAGGCTTGTCTTATTTTTCCTGCTCCTGGTTTCCCCCTGGACAAACACATCTTGTGATTCGCAATGGTGGGGGGGGGGGTGAGTGGGGGTGGGAAGACTACCTCTAGAGCTGTGAAATAATGTGGTTTTGGAAGGTTGCGGAGCTGAGCGGAAGTCGAGGTCATCTCGCCCCATGTAGCAAGCTAGGCACCTGGGCCTATTTTCACTATGGTTCTCCTTGTACTTTATTCTTCTGCTGTCTACAGATGAACATCCCACACGGAGGACAGAAACTGAGGAATGATCAGACTTCTCTCTCCGTTCCCCTTTGTCCCTCCCTAATTTTCAGTAACGGTTTGTAAGTAACATCATTCCCTCAATTTGTTTTAAAAGGCCTCTTTCTAATGGTTCAGGGAATCGTAAGCTCTTTTCACAAATGGGGTTTCTCTCCTTGCAACAGCTGGATTTGTTTTATTGTGCCCACTGGCTCAGAGATCAGCACTTTTGATTCTGAACCTAGCACCAAAAAGGCCTGATATCCCAAAACTTACTTAAGAGCTATCAGAAACACCGCCGTGCGGATGGACATCACTTAGCCAGTCCTTCTCACGGATGGAAAAAAACAGACTGGTAGAATAAGGGGCGTCAGGGGAAAAGGATTGAAAGTAAGCCCTCGTTCTTGGAAGCTTGTAGGGATCGAGATTTGTGAAGGGAAGACGAGTTGTGTTTACACCTCTTAAAGCCTGTGACATTTTAAAAGGGTTCAAGGGACATATTTGCTGGGTAATTTGTTTTATGAGTAATGCCAGCACTTTACTAAGTGTGGCCATTTGGCCATCCCTCTCTGGGACCAAAGAAAATCATGGCCATAGGCTCTCGGCTCATATGCCCAGGGTGGCAATCGACTCTGATTGGTTAAAAATTAATGAGAGAATGAAGATTACAATGAGGGGCCGGACCTCAACTCTGATCATGTCATTTAGTTCTTAAATTACCCCCAGCCTTGGACAGTCTGTTCAAGAAAGTGATCCCCAGGAAGGCCAACCTGAGAAGAACACAATGGCTGCCCCACCTGGGTGGACTCTGGAGAGAGGAGACGGTTAGTTCCACCTTCAGAGACTGAGGTCTTGAAATGAAGGTAAAAGAAAAAGGGAGGATTCTGAATCTCCCCAAATCGTTGCTTTTTAATAACGGTTTCTCTCATTCGTCCATTTGATCCTTTTGAGAGGGGAAGCCTTTTCAATGAATAACTGATATGGCAAACACTTCAACAATGGTTTCTAATTCTAGGGCTTATTAGAAGAAAAGGGAAAGATGGGCAGGGGCTTTGAAAAAATCAAAGGGGCCAATCCCCTTTGAGACGCAGACCTTACAAAATAAAAGGTCCAAAGGGGGAAAGGACGATGATAAAATTGGTCTTAACACGATTTAAAATTTACTTTGCCGATAACCAGATTATGAAAGTTAACTCAAACCTTACATGTCTACTGTTAGAAAATCAGATTTGGAACCTTTTAGGCAGGGAATTTGTATTTTTAGGTTGGCCAGTTGTCATGTTGAGATATACATATGGAAGCTCAGCTACAGAGAGACGACTAGAGCTCAGCTTTTCTACTTGGTGTTATTTAATCCCTCAGGAGGACGAGATTCTACTAAGAAATTAATAACAATACCCTTTTTATGAGAAGCCGAACCCTTATACAAAAGAACCGATTTAAAAGTTGCCAGGTTCATCGTAACACAAGGTTCTGGGATGGGATGTAGACGTATGTTGAATGATCAATTTTAAAACAGTGTGCATCAAGTTAGTGATTTGTGAGATGACATTTTCAGCTTCCCGCTGGGTTCAAATGAATAGTCCCTAACCAAAGTGGCGGTGTCTCGAAGGCATTTACAAGTTAAACCATAAGCCAATCCACTTCTGGGATCGCTAATTGTGCTAATATTCAGGTATGATATTAACCAAATAACAAAATCATATCCTGGTTTCACAAGTCTTTGCATCATTTGCCTAATTATCCCCATACAGTTAGGAGAAATGAAAAGGCCTTAACTTGGAGAGGAATATGCAACACATGGCAAAACTTAATTAGCTGGTGCTTTTGAATGTAGAAAAGCCTAAAATTGGAGTCGAAATGCTCAGACCCTACACCTATAGCTTACTCTATACTAACTTAGACGGGCTCCAGTGATAAACATTTAATATGATGTTGATATTGATCATCAGAAGTGATTATAGACAATTTGCCATAAAAGCAGCAGCAGGATCCTAAGGAATAAAGCGTTCCTATCTTCGTGGCAATTCCAGGCAGAAGTGGCGTCGAGCCAAGCTTAAGGTCAGTCGGGTGGGATACGGTCCATCGGGGAGGAAATGTCATACCTCGGCCCACGCCAGTAGTTATTCTCCCAACCTTCCTTTTGAGAACTCCGCCTTAATTCGTGGCTGAATTAGTGACCAGTTGGCTGGCTGGATAGCGTTTCTTGATGGAATACCCGGAGTCAAATTCAGAATCAGAGCAGTTGGAGTTCCTTAAGGGCTTAATTAGCAAGCTCTAGTAATAGTTTGATGGGGATTCAGCTCTGGAGGATCACATAGATCAGGGCTTCTTCAACTTTTTCCACTCCTGACCCCTTTTCACCCAAGAATTTTTCACCCAACCCTGGGTATCCAGATCAAACAAATAGGATAAATCATCATTTCACTACCCTCTCCCTCATAATGAGTATTGACTGTAATGTCATGACACATCTTGATATAATTGGTGATCATAGTTCAATATCATGCAAATGATTTTGCTTTAAGATGCTTAATAAATGTAGGATTTGGGATGGGATGTGTAAGTAATCCCAAATGGGGTGCACAGAAGAGATTACGGGAAACATTGATAGTGAAACACGTTCAGTTATTAACCACGTTCAAATGGACATAGACATGGCCTACTGCTCTCGGAAGCCGTTTAAACAATGGGAACGGCTTTAAGTTGACTCTTAATTAGTTTGAATCCAAATTAAATAAGAAACCTAAGTAAAATGAGATTTCCTACTAAGGTGACATGAGAGAGAGCTCATAAAGTTCTACTCTGTACTGCAATCCCATTTCTTAGAAACAAAAGAGGTTCCTGCCGGTAAGTTCACCATTGAATGGGTTCATGCCTTTGTTTCCCAAGTTTCTCCACAGTTGCTTAATCCCAGCCTTAGACACTTGAGGAATTGAATCTTCTCCATGTGACAAGTTCAGGTACTTCACTCCTGCTTAGGCCAGATCAAAACAGCGAGACCTTCCCAAGTGCAGCTTAGGCCAGGATTTCAGCTGCCTCAGTATTAAAGCAGCAAGGACCAGATTCAGTATTGCCATCATCAAGTGGCACTGTCTATCCTGATAGGAAAAATTGGCTATCAATCAGAGCAGGGCCGGGGTTATAAGGGCCTCAAGGCCTTCGCCACTAAGAAGTGTGGCCCGAGTGCCCCCAGGGTAATGTACCTCATTTCCAGGGATAGATCTCAGTTGTTGTCACTTGTTATCAAGCCAGCTGACGTGTTTTTTTATTTATCTATTTTATTTAATATTTCCCCCAGTCACATGCAAAAGCCCCCACGCTTTTTTTACATTGGTTTGGAAAATTTGAGTTGTAGGCTCTTCCCCTTACCCGAAACCACGTGTGAAGTTGTGCCGAACGTTTCCATAAAAGTCAAGTTGTGAAAGAAAACAGACGCCCCACCCACCATAATAAAAATACCCCCAGCCCCCCCCAATTAAGTCTAAACAAAAAGTGGTTCCACCTGTATTGAGACAAAATTCACCCTACATCCTTGGGAGTGCTGCTGGATCATGGGACTGCTGAGAACAGCAGAGTCATTCACAGCCGGTCATCCCGGAACAGGACTTTGCATAGGGCACGTGGCACTTTGCTCGGGTTCATGGACGACTTTGCAGTTCTTTCTTTCTGAGAACATCCTGATGGTCCACCACAGAACAGTCATATTCCATCACAAACTAGAGAGATCGAGAAGAGGGGGGAGAGGGAGAGATTGAGGGGAAGACAGATTAAGAAGGAGAGAGATTAAGGAGAAAGATTTAGAGGGGGAAAGAGATTAAGAAGGAGAAAGATTAAGGGGGAGAGAGATTAAAGGGCAGTGAGATGAAGAGATTGAGAGGGGGAGAAAGGGAGATTAAGAAGGAGAGAGTTATTAAGAGGGGGAGAGGGAGTGATTAAGAAGGAGAAAGATTAAGAGGGAGGGAAAGAGATTAAGGGGGAGAAAGGGAGATTTAAGAGGGGGAGAGGGAGTGACTAAGAGGGAGAGATGGAGAGATTGTCATTCCCTCTCCCCCTCTTAAGAGAGAGATTGAGAGGGAGAAAGATTGAGGGGGGGAGAGGGAGAAAATAAGGAGAGAGATTAAGGGGGAGAAAGGGAGGGAAAGAGATTAAGAAGGAGAGGGATTGAGAGGTAAAGAAAGATTAAGAGAGGGGAAGAGAGATATTAAGAGGGAGAGAGGCAGAGAGAGATTGAAAGGGAAAGGGAGAGATTAAAAAGGAAAAAGATTAAGAGAGGGAGAGATTAAGAGGGAGAATAAGAGGGAGGGAGAGATTAAGAAGAAAAATTGAGGAGAGATATTACAAGGGAAAGAGATTAATAGGGGGAGAAAGGGAGATGAAGAAGGAGAAAGAATAAGAGGGGAGAGAGATTACGAGGGGAAAAGAGACTAAGAAGGGGAAAAATGAAGAGGAAGAGCGATATTAAGAAAGGGGGAAAGAGACTTTAAGAGTGGGGGAGAGAAACTGAGAGGGAGAGATTAAGAGGGGTAGAGAGAGATTAAGAAAGAGGGAGAGTAAGAAAGGAGAGGCAAAGGGAGATGTTAAGAGGGGGAGATATCACAAGGGAAAGAGATTACCAAGGAAAGAAAGAGATTAAAGAGGGGGAGAGGGAGGGAAAGAAAGATTAAGAGGGGGAAAGGGAGAGATATCACAAGGTAAAGATGAAGAGAGAAGGAGAGAGAGGTTAAGGGGGAAGAAAGGGAGAGCTTGTCACTCCCTCTCTCCCCTAAGAGAGATGGGGAGGGAGATAAAAAGGAGAAAGATTAAGAGGGAGGGAAAGAAATGAAGGAAAAAGATTAAGGGGGAGAAAGGGAGATTGAGAGGGGGAGAGTGATTAAGGGGGAGAAAGGGAGAGAGATTAAGAAGTGGAGAGAGAAAGACTTAAGAAGAGATTAAGAAAGTGATTAAGAGGGGGACATTGTCTCTCCCTCTTAATCTCTCTCTTCCCCCCCCCCCTTAAGAGAGATTGAGAGGGGGAGAGAAAGATGAAGAGGTGGAGAGGGAAAGATTAAGAAAGGGAGAGAGAGATTAAAGGGGAGAAAGAAGAGAGATTGTCACTCCCTCTCCCTCTTCTAAGAGAGAGATTGAGAGGGGGGGAAAGAGATGAAGCAAGGAAGAGGCAGGGGGGAGAGAAATTATGAGGGGGAGAGAGAGACAGACACAGAGATTGAGAGGGGAAGAGATTAAGAAGGAGAGAGATTACAAGGGAAAGAGAGAGACATTAAGAGGGAGATATTAAGGAGAAAGATTAAAAGGGAGAGACACAGACAGAAATTGATTGAGAGGGGAAGAGATTAAGAGGGAGACATTAAGAGGAGGGAGAGACAGAGAAAGAGATTAAGAGGCAGAAAGATTAAGGGAGAGAGACACAGACAGAGATTGAGAGGGAAAGAGATTACAAGGGAAAGGGAGATTAAGAAGGAGAAAAATTAAGAGGCAGAGAGAAAGATGAAAGAGGGAGAAATTAAGGAGAAAGATTGAGAGGGAGATATTAAGGAGAAAGATTAAAAGGGAGAGAAAGAGAGGGAGAGATTAAAAAGGAGAGAGATTGAAACAAGGAAAGAGATTACAAGGGAAAGGGAGATTAAGAAGGAGAAAAATTAAGAGGCAGAGAGAAAGATGAAAGAGAGAGAAAGAGAGGGAGAGATTAAAAAGGAGAGAGATTGAAACAAAGAAAGAGATTAAGAGGAGAGGGAAAGAGATTACAAGGGAAAGGGAGATTAAGAAGGAAAGAGATTAAGAGGGAGAGAAATTACAAGGGGGAGAGGGGGAAAAAGATTGAGGGAGAGATTAAGAGGGGGAGAGATTAAGGGGGAAGAAAGGGAGATTAAATGGGAGGGAAAGATTAAGAAGGGGAGGGGGAGAGCCAATCACTCTCCCCCTTCTAAGGGAAAGAGATTGAGAGAGGGGGAGAGAATAAGAGGAGAGAAAGATTAAGAGGGAAAAAGATTGAGAGGGAGACATTAAGAAAGGGAGAGAATAAGAGGAGAGAGAGAGACAAAGAGAAAGAGATTAAGAAGGAGAAAAATCAAGAGGGGGAGAGGGAGATTATGAGAGATTAGGGAGAAAAGAAGGGGAGAGAGAGACAAAGATTGAGAGGAAAGGATTGGGAAAGATTAAGAGAGGGAGAGGGATTAAGGGGGAGAAAGAAGAGAGATTGTCACTCCCTCTCCCCCTTCTAAGGGAGAGATTGAGAGGCGGAAAGAGACTAAGAAGGAGAGATTAAAAGGGGGAGAAATATTACGAGGGGGAGAGGGAGATTATGAGGGAAAGAGGGAGAGATTAAAAAGGAGAAAGATTGAGAGAGAGTAAGAGTTGGAGAGAAATTACAAGGGAGAGAGATGAAGAGAAAGAGATTAAGAGGGAGAAAGATTGAGAGAAAAAGATGGGGAGAGAGATTAAGAAGGAGAAAGATTAAAAGGGAGAGAAAGAGACATTAAGAGGGGGGAGAGAGATTACAAAGGAAAGAGGGAGAGAATAAGAAGAAAGATTAAGGGAGAGAAAGAGAGACAGAAAGAGATTAAGGAGAAAAATTAAGAGGCAGAGAGAAAGATGAAAGAGGGAGAAATTAAGGAGAAAGATTGGGAGAGATATTAAGACAGTAAGAGTTGGAGAGAATAAGAGAAGAGAGGTTGAGAAGGAAAGAGGGAGAGAAATTACAAGGGGGAGAGGGAGAGATTACAAGGGAAAGAGATTAAGAAGGAGAAAAATTAAGAGGCAGAAAGATTAAGAGGGGGAGAGGGAGATTATGAGAGATTAGGGAGAAAGATTAAAAGGGAGGGAAAGAGATTAAGAGAGGTAGAGGCAGAGGGGGAGAGAGACAGAAAGATTGAGAGGAAAGGATTGGGAAAGAGATTAAGAGAGGGAGAGAATAAGAGGAGAGGGATTGAGAGAGTAAGAGTTGGAGAGAAATTAGAAGGGAAAGACATGAAGAGTGAGAGGGGGAGACAGAGAGATTAAGAAGGAGAAAAATTACAAGGCATAGAGAAAGATGAAAGAGGGAGAAATTAAGGAGAAAGATTGAGACGGAGAGATTACAAAGGAGAGAGAGATTGAGACAAAGAAAGAGATTAAGAGGAGAGGGAGAGAATAAGAAGAAAGATTAAGAGAGGGGGCTTAGAGAATAAGAGAAATTACAAGGGAAAGAGATTAAGAAGGAGAAAAATTAAGAGGCAGAGAGATTAAGAAGGGGAGAGGGAGATTATGAGAGATTAGGGAGAAAGATTAAAAGGGAGGGAAAGAGATTAAGAGGTAGAGGCAGAGGGGGAGAGAATAAGAGAAGGAGAGGGATTGAGAAGGAAAGAGAGAGATTAAGAGGGAGAGAAATTACAAGGGAAAGAGATTACTAAGGAAAGAGATGAAGAGGGAGAGAGATTACAAGGGAAAGAGGGAGAGATTGAGAAGAAAAGAGAGATTAAAGGGAGAGAGAAAAAGAGATTAAGAGGCAGAAAGATTAAGAGGGGGAGAGGGAGATTATGAGAGATTAGGGAGAAAAGAAGGAGAGATTAAGGAGAAAGATTAAAAGGGAGGGAAAGAGATTGAGAGGAAGAGAGAAAGGGAAAGATGGGGAAAGAGGGAGAGATTAAAAAGGAGAAAGATTGAGAGAAATTACAAGGGAAAGAGATGAAGAGGGGGGAGACAGAGATTAAGAAGGAGAAAGATTAAAAGGGACAGAAAGAGAGGGAGAGATTAAGAGGAGAGAGAGAGATTACAAAGGAAAGAGGGAGAGAATAAGAAGAAAGATTAAGAGAGGGGGCTTAGAGAATAAGAAGAGAGAGATTAAGAGGCAGAAAGATTAAGTGAGAGAAAGAGAGAGACAGAAAGAGAGATTAAGGAGAAAAATTAAGAGGCAGAGAGAAAGATGAAAGAGGGAGAAATTAAGGAGAAAGATTGAGAGAGAGTAAGAGTTGGAGAGAATAAGAGAAGAGAGA
>JAJPUD010023278.1:0-20192 GCA_023553655.1 Myrmecobius fasciatus
CGTTTAGCTTCTTGGCCAGTTCTTGGGAGTTCAGAAGCTGTCCCCCCCGAGAAGGACACTCGGGTTCCACCCAGCTGCCGCTCCCTCGATTCCTCTCCCTTGTCTCCCTGGGGTCCCACAGCTCTCCGGGGACATGTCCGAGGGAGGGGGAGAGGGAGCACTGTGCTTGGGCTCTGCTGCTCCTCCCCTCTCTGCGCTGCCGGCTTTTGCTTCCAGAGGAGCGCTTTTATCCCATTGCAGTGTCCTCCCCATAACTGCTCCGGTGCCGGCTTGTTTAAGGAACAGTAACGGGGGTGAGGGCTTGTGGGAAGCTCTCCCTGTGCCTGCCCATGCGCTCGTGGGCTCCCGTGGGGCTTTTTGCTTTTAATGTGATGATTTGTATTAGCTTCTGAGCCAGGACTGAGTCATCCCTGTCTCTGCTGAGCATCCTCCCAGGCCGCGGGGAGCGGCTTCTCGGCTTTTGCTGTGATCGTCTGAACGCTCTGTGCTCGGCCGTCCGCGGTCACCGCGGCGTCTCGCCAGGCCCGGCTTCCTCCGTCCCGGCCGAGTTTTCTTACGGAGCTCAGCGCACTGATCCCTTCCTCGAGAACAAAACAGCACGGAGCGGTGGCGGCTCCCGCCGTCCCTCCGTCTGTCTGAGCTTTAATTTCCTTCCAAAGGCGACTGGGACGAGGGCCCAGGCCTGACAGGGGCGGACGTGGGGCCCGTCCGGTCCGGGCTGGTGGCCACCGTCACCTTCCGGCTCCCTCTGCATTTCCGCAAGCCAGAGGAGCCGAGCTTGGATCTCCCCTCTGCTCTTAGGACTCGGGGGGTCAAATCCCTGCTCTGGCTTTTCTCCTCCATAAACCGCGGGCCGGACCGGGGGTCTTGAACGCTCGTGTTGTCGTGGTCCTAGCGCAGAAGCAGGCAGGCTTGGCGCTGAATGACGGCTGTCTCTGCTTTGGGTGGGTGTAGTAGGAACCCCCCCCCCCCCCCCCCCCCCTTACAACCGAGTCGGGAGCGCTGTCGGCAAGCTCTCCAACTGTGGGCTGCTCTTCCTTTCTAGCGCCCGCTGCTGTCAGCTGGGGGTTTTCAGGCTTTATTTTTAGTTTGTTTTGCTAAGTATGGCAACGCCGAGGACAGCTGTAATTTATGCTCAGGGATGAATCAGACAGCAGCCCCGGGCGCCTAAAATAGGCCCGGGCGCGGGCCCTCCCCTGAGCGGCTGCCGGTCGTGCGGGCCTCCACGGCAGGCGTGCTCAGGATGCTCCCCTCGGCTACCTGGAGGCCCTCCTGTCCAGGGCATCTCCTTCTAGGCGGAAGGCTAGAGGGTGCTCCGGGGGCCGGGCACACCCATGGGCACAGAATGCCCACCTGCCCGCTTCTGGCCAGGGTCCTCTCCCGTGTAGGTGCCAGAAGGCAGCTGGCACGCATTTCCCTGGATGCTTCCTTTGCCAGCTCTGTCCCTGCTACTCCATGGGGTTCTGGACTATGGCAAGGTCGTGCCCACTGTCGACCCCATCATGGGCCAGAAAGCTGGTCTTCAGGGTGTCCTGAATGCCCACCCCCCACGGTGAAGGGGCGCGTCTGCAGCTCGGGCATCTCACACAGACAGACAGACAGACACACACACACACACACACACACACACACACACACACACATCATAGCTGACTGACTCAGGAGGCAGCGCGGTAACTCCTGTGGAGATGGTTCCGAAGCCCTTCTCTGTCCCCTGCTCAGGAGCTGGCAGCTTTCCAGGTGTCACCCCCGAGGCTGCCCTCTGAGGAGGTCAGAGCAGAGGCTCCTGGCCCGAGAGCCACCTTACGGCCTGTCTTGGAGCTTCCGCGGGTCCCTCTCCTGGACCGGCAGCCCACCGGGCCTCCCTCCTGAGGAAGGGGCTCCTCCCGGGGCCCGGAGCTCTTTAGCTGCCATATTGCCGCCCACTCCCAGCAGAAGGCTCTAAGGTCACCTGGCTCCAGGGGCTCCAAGGTCACCCGGCTCCGGGGGCTCCAAGGTCACCCGGCTCCGGGGGCTCCAAGGTCACCCGGCTCCGGGGGCTCCAAGGTCACCCGGCTCCGGGGGCTCCAAGGTCACCCGGCTCCGGGGGCTCCATGAGACAGAACCCAAGCGCTCAGCCTGCAGAGTGCCAGCCAGCTCTGGAAGGACTGCTTCCGATGGCATGGAGCCGTCTCCTACAGGCAGCCTGCCCTGACCTCCCAGCCCCTGCCCCTTGTTCTTTGTAAGCCGGTCAATGGGATTTTCTCCTCGTCCTCCCGCCTTTGCAGAGCGTTGGTGACTAATGTGTGTTTGTCTCACCCTGGGGACCCCGACGTTGTAGCCCAAAGGAGAAAGCCGGGAACCGCATCCAGGACCCCAGGAGGGAAAAGCCTGGAGCCAAAGGCCAGAGGTCACCGGCGTGTAACAGGGAGACCACTCTGAGAAGACCCCAGCTTAGGGACCCCCGATCTAGCTCAGAGGGGCCTGGGAGCTTTGAGCCTGAGCAAGCCCACCTGCTCCTTCCTCCCTGTGGGGCCGCAGCTGAGCGTTCGATCGTGCCTCAGTTTCCTCACCTGCAGAGTGGGGAGTAGGAGTAAGGGGCCTCTGAGCCCCCTCCTGCTCTCGGCCCTGACCCGGAGGCTGAGACCGGCGCAAGATCCCACAGGCGGCCGGGGTCTGAGGCTGGTTTTGAGCCCGGCTTCTCTGGCCCCCTGGGCTGTGCCCCAGCTGTCCCGCATTCTGGCAGGGCCGGGGGCACTCAGGCGGTCAGACTGCCCAGAGGGACCCTCGGGAACGAGCAGGACATTCTCGCTCTTGGCCGTGGGGCCCCCTGCCCGCGGATGCCTTGGATTGGGGTGTCTGCGGAGGGTCAGAAAGATGCCAGCGCTGGCCAATGTGGAACATTTCGGGGCCTTTCCCCCAGTTTCTTTTCTTTTACTTTTTAACCCCAAAACATCGTGTAAAATAGTCCCTTCCACGTCCTGGGGAGAACAGAAGTGGATGCACGTGACTCTGTTTCTCAGAGCCAGCCTTTCTTTTTAAGTGGGTAATAGATCCACAAGTAACTTTCTGGGCCGTCCTGCTTGCCTGATATCCCTTTTGTTGGCCTTCCTTTTCCCCCCTTTTTGGGGGGGATATTATCCCTAGCTCCCCTCTCCCTCTGGTTTTATTTCACCTACAAATTGAAAAAGAAAAAGAAAGCTTTTGCAACGGCCCTGCAGAGTCAAGTAAAAAAAATCCTTACCCTGGCCATGCTTAAAATCGGGGTCTCATTTTGCACCCATCACCTCTCGGGGGGGGGGTCAGGGTGCTGCAGCAGTGGATCGTTTTTCTTGTAAAAATTAAGTTTTATTTTAAAAATGAAGAACCAGATTTACCCTCCGCCATCCCTCCCCCCTCCGCCATCCCTCCCCCCCATTAAAAGAAAAGGAACCGAAGATCCTTGTGGCAAACGCGTGCTGAGCTAACCACGTCCCGGGCCGTCCCGCTTGCGTCCCTCCACAGTCGGGGAGCTCGCCCGCTCGGATTTGTGCGCGCTCTGTCTGCCCTCCTGAGAGAGCTGCCATGGGCCACTGCCGCCTTCCCCCTGCACCAGTCCGTCCGGGCCCCGGGGCTTCCCTGAGACTGGGCACTGTGGGGCACCGTGGGACTTGTCACCATAATTTCCTCAGCTGCTCCCGGGCTGATGAGCAGCCCTTACGGCACACAAAGGCACTCCCAGAAGTCTTCTCCCCTTCCTTAGCCCTCTTCAGTGTCGCCCCGGCTCTCTGGGTTCAAGGACTTTGGGGCCGTGGTCATGACCGCCAGGGTGGCTCCTTTTTTGCCAACTTTGCAGGGGTGCAGGGATGGGAGCCCCAGGGGCTTACATTCTGGCGAGGAGCCGGTTCCACCTGCGCCCACAGAAATAGAGAATGTGCGCTGGTGTAGCCTCAGCTCCCAAAGTGGGCCCTGCAGATGCTCGATGCTCGAGGTGGTGCTTTGTTCTTAGCCTTAGAAATGAGAGAATGCTTATTTTCAAGGCTGGCACTGCCCCCTCGCCAAGCCTCCTCCTCAAACCCACCTCCGTGGAGCACGGACCAAACTCTTCTGCTTCTAAGCAGTCGCACTTTTAATGAGTGGGGGGGGGGGTTCGCCAGTGCCTGGTGCTGACTGCTGGTGCTGAGTGTTGGGCACAGGTGGCCGCAGATGGCACCAGAAAGGCTCCTTTTCCTGCCACCCCAGGCGCGCCCCGGCTCGTTCCCTGGCGGTACCTGCCTTTGTGCTGACTCAGCTGCTCGGCCTTTGGCATGTAAAGCCCACGTTTTGCTGACTTTGACTTGATTTCTAGTTTAAAAGCGTCTGAGCGGCTGTTACCCCTCTTCTCTGAAGGCTGCCCTCCCTTCTTAGCAGCAGTGCCTTCCCTCTGCTAATTCAGAATGGCCCAGAGTCACACGGTGTTTTAGGGTCAACAAAGGGTTTCCCCCCCCAACACCCGCGAGGGAGGAAGAGGGCGGAACATTAGCGTCCCATCTTCCGATGGCGGAAGGGCCCAGTGGAGGGGAAGTGGTCGGGCCTGCCCGTGGAGAGGCTGAGCCCTGGCCTGGCTGCCTCTTCTTGGCAGCAGCTCTTCCTGGAAACCTCCTGGCTCCTTTCTCTGGTGGAGCAGCTGAGACCTTATCTCCTTGAGAGCAGCAGCTTTTCACCTTGTTTGGAGTCTTAGAGCCCTGTGTCAAGGGCCTGGGGAGGGGGAGGCCCTGCTCAGAACCAGGTGGTGGGCGCTTTTTTCCGGTAGTGTTGTAGTTTTTCCAATCGCTCATAAAAGTCGTTCCCAACATTCATTTTTGTAAGATTTTGAGGTCCGATTTTTCTCCCTCCGCCTTACTTCCCCCTTTTCTAAGACAGTAAACAATCTGATATAGGTTATACACAGAGGATCGTACGATCATTTAAAGCATATTTCCACATTAGTTGTGGAAGAAGGATTAGAACAAAAGGGAAGAACCACGAAAAAGAGAAAGCAATCAACAAAAGATGAAAATAGTCTGCTTCAATCTGCATTCAGCCCCCATAATCCTCTCTGAATGTGATTGGCACTTCCATCCCAATTCTATTGGAAGTGCCTTCAATGCCAAGAGCCAAGTCTGTCACAGTTGATCATCACGTAATCTTTTTTAAAATTTTCTTTTTTTAATTAAAGCTTTTTATTTACAGAACATATGAGTGATTTTTCTACATTGACCTTTGCAAAATTTTTTTTTGTTCCACATTTTCCCCTCCTTCCCCCCACCCCCACCCCTAGATGACAAGTAATCTAATACATGTTCAATATTTTAAATTATGTGACAAATCCAATATATGTATACAGATCATCACACAATCTTGCTGTTACTGTGTACAACGGTGTTTTTGTTTTTTATTTGTTTGTTTGTTTTTGTTTTTTGCTTCTGCTCACTTCACTCAGCGTCAATGCATGTAAGTCTTTCCAGGCTTTTCTGAAATCAGCCTGCTCATTATTTCTTATAGAACAATAATAATCCATATACCATAACTTATTCAGCCATTCCCCAACTGATGGGCATCCACTCCATTCCCATTTCTTTGCCACCACAGAAAAGCCTGCTACAAAATTTTGGCACATGTGAGTTCTTTACCTATTTTTATGATCTCCTTGGGATATAGACCTAGTAGTGAGACTGCTGGATCAAAGGGTATGAAGTTTGATATCCTTTTGGGCATAGTTCCAATTTAATCTTCAGAATGGCTGGATCAGTTCGCAACTCCACCGACAATGTATCAGTTTTCCCACATCCCCTCCAATATTTATCATTATCTGTTCCTGTCATCTTAGCCAACCTGAGAGTTATGAAGTGGTACCTCAGAGTTGCCTAAGTTTTCATTTCTTTAATCAATAGGGATTTAAAACATTTTTTCTTATGAATGGAGATGGCTTTAATTTTTGTCATCTTTTCATATTCTTTGACCATTTATCAATTGGGGAATGATTTGTATCTTTATAAATTTGAGTCAGTTCTCTCTGTATTTTAGAAATGAAACCTTTTTTTATTAAAGCTTTTTATTTGCAAAACATGTGCATGGGTAATTTTTCATCATTGACCTTTGCAAAGCTTTCTGTCACAAATTTTTCCCTTCTACCCCCCACCTCCTCCCCTACATAGCAGGTAGTCTAATACATGTTAACTATGCTAAAATATATGACAAATCCAATATATGTATACATATTTATACAGTTATCTTGCTGTACAAGGAAAGTCCGATCTACAAGAAAAAAAATCTGAGAAGGAAAGCAAAATACAAGCAAACATCAATAGAGAGCATGAAAATGTTATGTTGTAGTTTACATCCAGTTCCCACAGGCCTCTCCCTGGGTGTAGATGGCTTTCTTCATCACTGAACAATTGGAACTGGTTTGAAACATTTCATTGTTGCAGAGAGCCATGTCCATCAGAATTGATCATCATGTAATATTGTTGTTGCCGTGTATGATGATCTCCTGGTTCTGCTCATTTCACCCAGCATCAGTTCATGCAAGTCCCTCCAGGCCTCTCTGAAATCGTCCTGCTGGTCATTTCTCACAGAACAATAATATTCCATAATATTCATATACCATAATTTATTCAGCCACTCTCCAACTGATGGTCATCCCTTCAGTTTCCAGTTTCTAGCCACTACAAGAAGGGCTGCCACAAACATTTCTGCACATGTGGGGCCCTTTCCCTTCTTTAAGATCTCTTTGGGATATAGGCCCAATAGAAACACTGCTGGGTCAAAGGGTATGCACAGTTTGATAACTTTTTGAGCATAGCTCCAAATTGCTCTCCAGAATGGTTGGATCCATTCACAGTTCCACCAACAATGCATCAGTGTCCCAGTTTTCCCACATCCCCTCCAACATTCATCATTATCTATCTTTTCCTGTCATTTTAGCCAATCTGACAGGTGTGTAGTGGTACCTCAGAGTTGTCTTAATTTGCATTAGAAATGAACTCTTTATCAGAAACACTGGCTGCAAAAATTGTTTCCCAGCTTCTTGCTTCCCTTCTAATCTTGGCTGCATTGGTTTTGTTTATGCAAACCCTTTTTAATTTAATTTAATGTAATCAAAATTATCTGTGGTGCATTTCATCGTGTTCTCTCGTTCTTCTTTGACCAGAAATTCCTACCTTTTTCAAAGCTCTGACAGGTAAATTGTGCCTTGCTTTCCTAGTTTGTTCATAGTATCACCTTTTATGTCTAAATCATGAACCCATTTTGACCTTATCTTGGTATAGGGTGTTAGGTGTGGGTCAATGCCTAGTTTCTGCCATAGTAGTTTCCGATTTTCCCATCAATTTGTGTCAAATAATGAGTTCTTTCCCCAGAAGCTGGGGGCTTTGGGTTTCTCAAACACTAGATTACTATCATCATTGACTATTGTGTCTAGGGTACCTAGCCTGCTCTGCTGCTCCGCCACTGTATTTCTTAGCCAGTCCCAAATGGTTTTGAGCATTGCCACTTTAGAATACAGTTATAGGTCTGGCATGGCTGGGCCACCTTCCTTTGCCTTTTTTCATTAATTCCCTTGATATTCTTGACCTTTTGTTCTTCCGGATAAATATCATCATTTTCAGAACCAGGTTTTTAATGATGGGAGGAGGGTCAGAAGTTTATGACTAGAAAGGTGCCCTTCTTTCCCATCCAAGTTTACAGACTCTCTCAGGTTGGTCCTGTTTCCGAATGGCTCGTGGGTAGGACCCCCAGGTCAGAAGGCCAGGAGCTATTCTGTCCCAGTTTCTCCAGGGATGCCCTCTTTAGGGCTCATTCCCCTCCAACACCTTGTCTTGCTCGGTGTTGCCCCCTTTGCTTTTCCCATTCCCCCCCCTCCTACTCACTCGGAGGTCTCCCCACATGTGGACAAGAGACCGAGGTCTGGCAACACCTTCTCCACACTCGATGCTTCTTCATCAAACCCCGTTCTGAGCTGCCCTTTCCTGTGCCACCTGACTTGGGCGCTCTCTTTTCCTCTGCTTAGCCAAGGCCAGACTGGCAAGCTTGGCGGGAGTAGCCGTCTCCCCTCGGCGCCCACATTCTCCCTCAGGATCTGCTCTCTGATCTTCCCTGCCCCCTATCCTCTCTGGGCATTTGTCGTTCTCCAAGGTCCCCTGGCTCATTTTTGTCTCGGTGGGTTTGTTCCAGGCCTCTTTCTGCCTTCTTTTGGCTCCTTTAAGAGCCAGCCTCCAGCCAGCCCACCTTCCTTCCTTTCTCCTCAGATCTCTTGTAGGACTCCCGACCCACACCGTTGGGCTCCGTGCCCCTTGCCGGTGTTTGGGACGCCAGCCAGCACCGGCCCTTTGCCTTCCAGCTGGACCTTCTGTGAGGACCATTGAGGCAGGACGTTCACCTGGGAGGACCCGATAAAACCGCTGCTCTTAGGTGCAGGAGAGACCCTGCAAGACCACAGCTCCTTTCTGGAGAGTGAGAATGGGGACGGAGCAGCTTTTAAGCCCCGTTAAGCCAAGAGGTCCTGACTGGGGAGGGGGGATTCAGCCCCGACTGTGGTTCCCGTGAGGGTCCTGAGTCTGCCCGACTGTGGTCTCTCAGGAGGGTCCCGAGTCTGCTCCAGGACGCTCGCTCTCACTCCTTCTGAGCTTGCAGGGCCTGGAGAGCAGCAGCAGGGGCCTCCCAGCCACCCTGAGGTCGGGGCTCTCATTTCTCCCATTTCAGGGATGCAGATGCTGAGGCCGGGGGACAGTTTCCCCGCTCTCTGATCATCTCTGTCCAGACCCCCCCCACCCCGGGAGGCCTTTCCTTCCATTATTAATCAGAAGTGAAGTTGTATTCCTGAGCAGAGGACCTTGTGCTGGAGAGCCCCCCTCCCCCAGATTTGCCCCCAGGTCTCTCAGTCAGTCAGTGTTGGGTGCCAGCTTTGTGCCAGGCCCGGGCTCAGCCCTTGCCTCTCTCCCACCCTCTGTTCAGTCACTCATGGGACTCTCTATAGTGCAGGCCCCACGTCCCACCTCTGGCTTCTTGCCCCGGGGGCAAAGGCTTGCCATTCAGGGCCCCTGTTGGCCAGCTTTCTGCTCCCTTTGCCCAAGCCGGAGTGCCCTGTGCCCGCCCTCCCTGCGCTGGGCCAATCTGGGTCACATCTGAGGTGCAGCTGCCTCAGGCGCCGTGACCCACATTTGCGGGGCCAGAGTGGGCATGGGAGGAGCTTGGGGAAGACAAGGGCACAAGGGGCACTTGGAGGACTGGGTGGGAGCAGCCCGGGGGGTGACCCGGAGCCCACCTCGGGGGCTGTGCAGCTGCTGCCCTTGCTTCTGGGCACCACGACAAGCATGGAGGGGCCGGGCCGGGGCAGGGACGGCACCTGCTGGGCCGACCTCGTGGCTGCGGGGGATGGTGGAGGGCATCGTGACCCTGCCAGGACAGACAGATGTCTCGAGCTCCTTGGCGTGTCCTCGGTGCTCCCATATTCCTCAGAGAAGGTTCCGCGCTTTGTAGGGTGGCAGAGTTCTGGTTTCTGGAGAAGTCGATTCTAATGAAATGTCACTTTAATGGGGAGGGGGAGCAGCTCGGGGAGAAATGGGCTTGTTAGTGTGACGCCTGTGACCCCAAAGGGCCAGGGCCGGGCCCGCAGGGATTCTAGTGGCCCGCTAGTGCAGCGTGAGCCCGCCGGCTGTCTTGGACCCTCCTCGGACCCTCGGACGACGGGCCTCTCCTCCCGGCTTGGGATTAGAACGCGGAGTGCTCCTCACTGGGGGAGGGGCTCTGCCGCCCCTCTGCCCTGGGCAGAGGGGGTGGGCGCTCAGCATCAGGAGGGAAGCTGGCTTAGGCTCCTGGGCCTCCTGCTGGCCACGCTTCCAGCTCCCGGCCCTGCCACCCTTTCTCTGTCCCTTTGCTTCAGAACCCCCCCCCCAAGTTTCGGGCTCATTCGAGGTGCGGCCGGTCCCAAGGCAGTTGTTCTGCGGGTGTCAGTCGGTCGCTCCCCCCCATTTCCCGAGCCGCGTCGCCCTGGACTTTGGGCTCTTGGCGCCTCGCCGTTTGCTCACCTGGGACGGAGTGTCTTGGGGAGCACGGGTCCCACCCATGAAAGATGGTTCTTGTCACTCAGGGAGGGGCCCAGTAGGGGTCCAGGGACACGTTTCGCTGCCCAGGATGAGGCGGGGGCGCTTGCCATCTCCTTCCTGTGGTTGTGCCGGGGACATGGGGTGATGCTGCTGTGCCCTCCTTCCCTCTCTGTGGGGGCCCGTGGGGGACGACCCGAGGGGAGAGGGCTGGGTGGTCCGCAGGCCCTTCCAGGGGCCAGCTACGTTTTTTTTTGGAGCTGCAGGAGCTTAGCTGGGGATAAAGAAAGATCCCATTTACCTCCAGTGGTTTCCATAGCAACCGTGTCTCTGCGCCATCTGCTCTTGGTACAGTTGTGAGATCACAGATCCCTTGAAATGGAGGACCCAGAACTTGGAGGAGCCTCCCATCTCCTGCCTGGAGAACCCAGGGCCCCAGAAGGCCTTGGGCAAGGTCACGGAGCTCAGGTGGAGGAACAGCAGAAGGGAGAAACGGGGTGTCAGACTGATGGGGACCCCAGGGAGCCACGCAGGCTCCAGAAGTCAGAAGGAGCCAGCCGGGCCGGGCGCCCAGGGAGGACTCCTGCTGAAGGATGGGCCCTTCCCCAGCGCTGACTCTGCCTTTCCTCCCAACGATTGTCTTTCAGGAGGCGGCTGGCAAGCCCCAGACGTGCTTGTTGGGGGGGCTGCCAGCAGCTGCTCTTTGATTCAGGGGGCTTCAGAATCACTTGTCTGAGGCAAGGCAGTGAAGCCCCAGCAGGACGAGGGGGACCAAGGGACAGAGGCAGAGTTTGGCTGGGGAGACGGCAAGCTCTCCCTGAGTCAGAAGCTTGATGGGGTCGCCAATCAAGGAAGAAATCTGGGGCGTCCTACAAGGGACAGAGCTTACCACAAGCAGTCCTCCCCCTGCTGAAGCCCCCCAGAGTGCACGGGTCAGCCCGGGGCACCTTTTGGGAAGGGCAGTGAGAAGCTGTGGTGGGTGGGGGAGGGCAGCCCCAGAGCAAGGAGGGCTTGGAGGGCATGGCCCCGGAGGCTCACTGGGAGCAGATGGGTCTGATCTGGAGACTCGAAGGGGCTGGGGAAGATGGAGCCTGATCCTTAGGTATTCAGGGTCAGCACATGGAGTGACTTTTTTAGCCTCCGAGGCAGAACCTGGAGAGTGAGGGAAGTTACCAAAGAGCTGCCTGGGGCCCCAGGATTCAGGGGGGAAGAGCTCCCAGCATGGGATGGTCATCCTTGAGAGATGATGGGCTCCCCTTCCCTTGGTGTCTGCAAGCTCCCCATGCTTTGATGGCTGCTGGTGGAATCTTTTTTCCTCCCTCCCTCCTTCCTTCCCTCTCCCTGCTTCCTTCCCTCCTCCTTCCCCTCCTTCCTTCCCTCTCCCTCCTTCCTTCCCTCTCCCTGCTTCCTTCCCCTCCTTCCTTCCCTCTCCCTCCCTGCTTCCTTCCCTCTCCCTGCTTCCTTCCCCTCCTTCCTTTCCTCTCCCTCCCTCCTTCCTTTCCTCTCCCTCCTTCCTTCCTTCCCTTTCCCTCCTTCCTTTCCTCTCTCTGCTTCTTTCCCTCTCCCTCCTTCCTTCCTTCCCTTTCCCTGCTTCCTTCCCTCCTCCTTCCCCTCCTTCCTTCCCTTCCCCTCCTTCCTTCTCCCTTTCTTCCCTTTCTGCTCCTCCCTGCTCAGAGTCTCCGCTCTTTGTAGCCCCAATTATTTCAAGGCTGTGGGGGCCATGGTAGGGCCCCCCATGTTAGGGGGCATCAAGGTTTAATGTTGACTCTGGGCCACATTTGGATTTTTGCAGCTTTCCCCTCTCCCCAAGGTATCACCCTGATGTGTTCTTGAGCTCTCCTTTCCCCTTTTGTCGTTCATTTCAATAATGATCATTTCACACATATCCCTAATTAACACAAAAAGCCCCTGACGAAACTTGCTTTTTTTTTTTTTTTTATAGCAGTTTCAGGCTTGAAAGCTCTTTATGTTCATTGTATCATCTGAGCCTCACAACAAGCCTGTGAGGTAGGGGCTCTTATCCCATTTTACAGATGAAGAAACTGAGGCTTAGATTAATGCCACATAGGAAATGAGTGTAAAAGCAAGATTCAGATCCCCTTTCTTTACCACTTTTCCTCCTGGAAGCACTTTCTCTATTTCCTTTTGTTTCCAAGCAGCCACAATCACCCACCCAGAGAGACTCTTGGCTCTTTTGTAATCACTGAGTTACTAAGTAACTGATTCCCACCCAGGCCTTCAGAATATACTTATTTAGGGAGGAGGTACAGGGAGAAACAAGTCACCAAAAAGACCAAGGCGCCGCTGAAATGAAAGCATCATCATGCTGGGACCCCTGGACGGCCATCAGGAACATGTGGGGTCCCTGGAAGTCGAGCAGGAACGGGGGCTTGCAGCCCCTCCCAGGACAGGGTGATAGAGCAGCCCCCACCTTGCCCCTGCAGCTCACTGCCTTCCCAGCAGTGAGAAGCAGGAAGGTTTCATTGTGAATGGAATGAGGGGTCGTGTGACTGCCAGCTGATACTACTTGTTTGCTGAGAATTCCCCCCCCCCCAGCTCATCTGCCAATAAATGTATGTTTGTGTTTCCTGGTTGGCGGTAGCTGGCGCTCCTCCCCTGCTTGGGTGCTTGGCATTCTGACATTTTCTCTGCTGTGGGAGCCGGGCTTCTGGGAGAACCGGCCCCTCCAAAATGTTAGGCATGGAATTATGCACATAAGGAGCAAAAATACTCATTGTTTGGCAACTTTTCATCTGGAAATTGGCTCATGGAAACTTCTGAATCACAGGTTTGGAAGGAAATTCAGTGACAACCCCTCCCTCAGCCTCAGCATGCCTGAAGGGGTCTCCGCTCATACTGGGCTTTGCCTGTGACCCCAAGATCTACAGGCCTCAGTCCGTTCCCATGACCCAGCATTTGTTAGGCTCCGTCACTGTATTTTGAGCCTCCGAAGTCTCCCATGGCCAAGTTAGTTTAGCAATTGCTGCCCTGGGTCTAGAACTGTAAGCAAAAATCAGCCAAGCAGGACCTTCACGGAGCTTGAGATGTTCCTCCCCCAGGCTCTGTTTTCAAAAGAGACACAAGAAGGAGGGAAAACCAGCCAACCTGCAGGCTTTGTTCAGTCCTCAGCTGGCAGGCACTTTGCTGGCACCGGCGCCATGTTCCTGGATCAGCACGAGTTCAGCCCCATCTCTACCTTGGAAGGAACTGCCTGCAGGGAGCTGGGATAATTGATGGTCCCAGGGGGAGCTCCAGAACAATGACAGAGTGGGGCTGAGTGAACTGGAGCATCCTGGTTGTTTTCCTGGAGAAAATCCCATCGCCCAAGAATAGGAAAGCAGCACTTTATTTATTTCTCTGTCATCGTCTCTGACCATCCCTCTTCTCAGCAGACTAATGTAATCTGTCCTTTGAGTTCCTGGAGCAGGGATGGGCCTCACCATCCACCTGATGACAAATCATGGGCTTGGGATGTTTTCATAGATTCTGATTGCATAGGGATTTCAGTCAGCTGGTAGCATTTATTAAACACCTACTATGTTCCAATCACCCGACTAAATACTGGGGATACAAAAAGGCAGTTCTACCCTCAAGGAGTTCCCAGTCCAATGGGGGAGACAACAAGCAAACAATATATACAAAGCAAGTTTTATACGGGATAAATAAGAAACATGAAGAAGGCATGGAATTGAGAGAAGCTGGGAAGGCTCCCTGTAGGAGGTCAGATTTTTGTGGAGCCTTAAAGAAAGCCGAGGAAGTCAGTAGTTGGAACAGAGGAGGGAGAGCATTGCCGGCAAACGAGACAGTCAGAGAAAATGTCTGGAGCTGAGAGATGGAGGGCCTTGCTCGTGGGTGAGGCAGGAGGCCAGGATCATTGGATCAAAGAGTACTTGTCAGGGACTAAGGTGTCAGAAATACTGGAAAGAAAGGAGGGGGCTAGGTGATGAAGGGCTTTAGAATCCAACAGTTCATTTGATCCTGGATGCGACAGGGAGTTTCCAGAGTTTGCGGAATGATGGGATAGGGTAGTTGTGGGGGTGACATGGTTAAAATTGTGCTTTAGGAAAATTATTTGGTGGCTGAATGGAAGATGGATTGAATTGGGGAGAGACTTGAGGCAGCAGATGGCGTAGCAGCTGTTGTCATGGTCCGGGTGTGAGGAGATGAGAACCTGCTCCAAGGTAGAGGTCAGAGCAGAGAAGGGGACATATGAGAGAGATGCTCAGGTGTGAAAGCGAAGAGATGCAACAAAGGTGAAACCAAGGAGAGATGCTGCAAAGGTGGAACTGACCAGAGAAATGCTGCAAAGGTGAAACTGACAAGAGAAATGCTGCAAAGGTGGAACTGACAAGAGAAATGCTGCAAAGGTGGAACTGATGAGAGAGAGAGATGCTGCAAAGGTGGAACTGACAAGAGAGATGCTGCAAAGGTGGAACTGACAAGAGAGATGCTGTAAAGGTGGAACTGACAAGAGAAATGCTGCAAAGGTGGAACTGATGAGAGAGAGAGATGCTGCAAAAGTGGAACTGACAAGAGAGATGCTGCAAAGATGGAACTGACAAGAGAGATGCTGCAAAGGTGGAACTGACAAGAGAGATGCTGCAAAGGTGGAACTGACAGAGATGCTTCAGAAGAGACACAGGAGAGGCTGTGTCACCATATTTCACATGGGCCAGGGTCAGAGAGAGAGTGAGGGGTCCAGGATGACTCTTAGGTTGGGAGCCACAGGGACTGGGAGGAGGGTGTTACACTCTGCCATAGAGAAGGGAAGGTAGGAGGAGGGACGCTTTAGGGGGAAAGATCAGCATTTCTGTTTTGAAATATTGAATTTAAGATGTCTATTGGAATCTAGTGCAAGACATCTGAGAGGCATTTGGAGGTCAGCAAAGAGTTTGGGACATAAAAGATTGATTTGATAATCATTTGAATAGAGATGGTCATGAAATCTGTGGGAGCTGATAGGATCCCCAAGGGAAATAGGCTAGATGGGGAAGAGAAGTATGGGAAGAAATGCTGGGGGTCACCTGGTGTTAGAGGACATGATCTGAAGGAGGGCCAAGCAAAGGAGAGAGCAAGAGAACCAAGATAAAGTCTGCAAGTCTGTCTGTCACTACTCTGTCTCTGTCTCTATGTCTGTCTGTCTCTGTCTCTCTTTCAGGGCCTGAACCTTCCAGATTTGAGGTAGCAGCATGATAAGAGCAACTGTAAGCCACTAAGCATTTATTAGAACCTACCTTGTGCCAGGTACCACGTGAAGTGCTAGGGATCCAAAGAAGATCAAGAAAACAAAATTAAAAAAAAAAAAACACCTTAGTGTGCTCTCTGGAGTTCACAGTCTTGTGATATGAGGGCACATGGATAAAGTCTTGCATATGGGCTGCCCAGGAAGCAGCAAGAGAGTGGTCAGACATTTCTTATTCTCCTGCACCCTTGATATAGGGGGACGCTTGGCAGCTTCCTCTGTAAAGTGGAGAAGACAGGGTGGTGCTCTTGTGGCCGTGTCTCCTTCCGTCCTTTGCGTTGCTGTTGAGTCCTTTCACTTACGTCCAATTTTCCGTGACTTCGTTTGGGACTTTCTTAGCAAAGACATTGGAGTGGTTGGTCATTTCCTTCTCCAGCTCATTTTACAGATGAGGAAACCGAGGCAAACAGGGTGAAGTGATTTACCCAGGCTCACACAGCCAGTAAATGTCTGAGACTGGATTTGATTCAGGTCTTCCTACATTCAGGCCCAGTGCTCCATTCACTGAGCCACCAGGCTGCTTCGCCACTGTTTGAGGGGCAACTTTATTTTGCTTCTATTTGCTTTAGTAAATGTGAGTGAATAGTCCTTTGAGGGGCATGCTGAGGTTGGGAAAGAGAGATCAGGGTTCTTTGAGGGTCACCGGAAGTTACGTGCCTGCACCGAATAAATGTCTTGGTCTGTGAGCAGCCCTTTGAGGCGGGGACCTTTTCAAGGGACTGGCCTGCCTGAGGCATCTCAGGGTCAAAGGGTGTAGACTTTTAGTCACTTTATTTTTATAATTCCAGATTGCTTTCTGGAAGGTTAGTTAGGCTAATTCACAGCTTGGCCAACAAAGCCTTCGTGTGGGCGCCTTGACATGGAATCGGACTGGAGGAGCAGCATTCGTTTGCCTCCCCTGCCCTCCCAAGCCCAGCCTCCTCCACATCTCGGAAGATCCTTTTACGTGTGACTTTCTCATCTGTGTCCCTGTGGCCCCTTCATCTGCTGCTTTGTTCTTCCTAGAACTTTCATTTTAAGGAAAGTTATCGCCATCTATGTTGTGTATATGTAATTGTTAATAGGCATATATTAAAATTAATATATAATATACAAAAATATACAACAAATCTGTTAATAGGCATATATTAAAATTAATACTATATATAAAACAAAACAACATTTTTAACTGGCATATTTAAAATTTATATATAATATATAAAAATATACATCAAATTTGTTAATAAACATATATTAAAATTAAAATAATATATAACAAATTTGTTTTAATGGGCACATATTAAAATTTATATATAATATACAACACAAACATTGTTAGTAGGCATGTATTAATAAGGGCAATTTGGTGGCACAGTGGCCGGAGGGCCGGGCCTGGCATCAGGAGACCCTCTCTTTGGTTGCTGCTCAGCCATGAAAGTCACGTCTAACCCTTGGTGTCCCTCTTTGGCCTTTTCTTGGCAGAGATCCTTCCCTAGTAGATCCAGTGGCTCCATTTTGTCAGGAATCAGAGGTGAAGTGACTTGTCCAGGGCTTGGCAGGATCTGAGGCTAGATCTGAATTCAGTTCTTCTGGACTCCAGGCCCCGGCTGGCTCCATCTCTTGAGCCCCTGGCCCTGGCCAAGTCACTTCACCCTGTCTGCCTCAGTTTCCTGATCTGTCCAATGAGCAGGAGGAGGAAAGGTCAGAGAGGTCCAGGATCTCTGCAAGACCTGCCCGTGGGTCACAGAGGTCAGCTGTCCTTCCCAAATGCTGCGAGGCCTCGGGCCTGCCTGTCTGTCTCTGACGGCCGTCGTGGGTCTCCGGGGCACCCCGGGCTGCTCCCTGCAGCCTGCCTTCGGCCTTCTTGGCCAAATTGCTGGGTGTGAATGGAGTGAGAAGGCATCTGTGACGTCTGGAAACACAGCCCCGCCTTGTGGGGACCCGCAGAAATCAGGGGCGCCCTGCATGCTCTCTGGTAAAGTGCAGGAGCGGGTGGCAGCGGGGTGGGTGGAAAGGCCCCCTGGGCTCCAGGCTGCCCGGGGCAGAGGGAGAGCCCTTCGGGGACAGTGGGCCCCTCGTCTCGGAGCCATTTCTGTCTTCCTCAGGCCCGTCCTAGCCCTGTCAGTAGGATTGGCTGCCTGGAGTCCTGCCGTGTCTGGGAAGGGACCCGGAGAGTCCCCAGCAGCACGGAGCCTGATCCAGAACCATTCTTCTAGGTTCTAGGTTCTAGGAGGCTAGATGGAGCTGGGTTCATTCCCACAGGTCGGGGCCATCCTCTGGAGAGGGTAGAGGCTGCTCCCTTATGCTGGGCCGAGCCGGAACCCCCTGGGCCTTTGGGGGAAGGTAGCACTGGGAGGCGTGAGCCGAGGCTGGGGGGGGGGGGGGCCTGAGGCGGGCTTTGAGGGGTACAAGAGCGCTGGAGGAATGAGGCTGATCTGGAGAACCCGGCTGGAACCAGAGGGTGAAGGGCCTGGACTCGGGCCGGCAGCCAGTTGTGGGGGGGGAGGATCTTCCAGAGAAGCAGAGTTGAGGAGAAGCAGAGGCTGTGAATGCTGGGCACCTGGGCTGGGCGGTGCCCTGGGCATGGGGGCCCTGGGCACGGCTCTGGTGCAGGGTCGGTGCCCACTCTGTGGCCACCGTGGGAACATCTTCATGGCCAATGGCGACGAGGCCGGGCGGGCAGCAGGGTTGCCCAGAGCCCTGCTCCCAGCGGGCAGATGCCCTTCCCTGGTGGGTGCCCACCCTCTGTTTGTCAGGAACCGCTTCCAAAGGGGGATTGCCCGGCCTGAGCCTTTCTGCCTCTGCCTGCTCTCGGCGAAGGCCCGGCCGACACGGCTGGGGCCCTGGGCCCCGGCTTCCCTTTGGGTTACTGAGCTTGATTTCTTGGGTCCCACAGGGTGAAGCTTTCCACCTTTGGCTCTGAGGTGTCTGACTGACCACGGAAGCCGGCCAGAGGAGCTGCCCGAGGCTCCTGCCAGCGAGGGGGCCGCCCCTGGGACGGGAAAAGAGCACGGGGCTCCAGGTAAGGGGCATCGCTTTGGGTTTGGGGTTAAGAAGCTTAAATTAATTGAGGAGCCGGCGGGGGAGAGCTCCAGAGAGCTGGGGGGGGGAGACCACCGTGCCAGGCTGGGAGGTCTCCAGTGCGCTTGGTCACGTGCCAGGTCACGAGTGGCCCACAGACATCTGTGTCTGGTTAACTCTTCAGTCACCAGTGTCACATGTCCACTGCCCCACATGGTCCTGAGGGTCCCCAAAGGCCCGCGGACCCTGGTGGAAGCAGTGGGGGGGGGATGAGTCTCTGTGGCCGGCCCACCTGAGCCCGGGCTCCCTCGTGTCAGCCGGGCAAGAACTGCGGCTTCCAAGCCTGCGGAAGCTCGACTCTGGCCTTGGGGAGTGTTGGGAGAGCGCGCTGTCCTGGAGTTTCCCGAGGTGGCACAAGCGTCACTGGGGACACAGGCCCTGCCCGGGCACACGCCCTGGCTGCTTCTCGCTGAGCCGCTCTTGGAAACCAGTCCCCTCCTCAGCCTTGGTGTCGTCTGGGAGGATCTGAGGAAGCCGGGGGCCTGTGCCGGGCACATGGATGCCATGGAAAAGGGCAGCAGCCTTGGGCAGAGGAAGGGCACCTCCGTCCCTCCAATGGCCTTTGCCAGGGACAAGGGGCCAGGCTCTGAGGGCTGCAGACCGCCACCTCCCAGCCCCCTCGGGATTGCAGGGGGCACTGCCAGCTCTCCATGAGTCTGAGTGGGGGGCAAGTGGACCAATCAGGAAGGGCGTTCTGCGTCTCTCTTGGGCCTGCACCCACCTGTCTCTCTCTCCATCTCTCCATCTCTGTCTCTGTCTCCCATTTTCCTTCTCCACCCCCAGCTCTGGGCTCAGGGATTGTGGGTTTTGGGGGGACTGAGCTCCTCCCCAGCCTTAGCTCATGGTCTGGAGCAGGAACGATGTAGCGTCTTGTGAGATCGCCAGCATCGGGCACCACACTGGGGGGAAGGGCACCTGGCCCGGATTCGGCGTCCTGCCAGGAGCCTCCTCCTTGTAGACACATGTCCGGAACAGGGCCCCCTTTTGTGGCCCAACACCCCCACCTTGTGGCCAAAGGGGAGCGTTCGCTTGCTCACCTGCTGCTCGCCAAGGGTGGCGTCTTTGGGTATCTATCGGTCTGCTTTGGGGCAGCTCGGTGCCCAGCGCACAGACCCGAGTTCGAATCTGCCCCAGACCCTGACTGGCTGTGGGACCCGGGCAAGCTCGAGCCGCCTCCGTTCTCTGGGGCACCGTCCTTGCCAAGAAAGCCCCCCCGTGGGCCACAGAGAGCCAGACAGGACCCGAGGGCGACAGCGCTTGGCTCTGGAGCCCAGTGGGTGTCCTGGCTCCCTGCTGGTCCCCCAAAGCGCCTAGTCTGGGTGCTGAGACCCCAACAAGGGCCAAGAGGATTCCCGCCCTCCAGAGGCTCCCATCCCAGGCTCCGTGGTGGGCACGGAAGGCTCGCGCTCTTAGCGGAGGGACCTGGAGCCATTAAGCTGCCGATATAGAAGCGCCCACCCCCCAGCTTCACTTCAGGGGGTTCTGAGAAGGGCCCCCCCACATTGGAGGAAATCCCCTCCTACATCAGCCCCCCCCCGCAGCCTCGGGGCGGGGAACAGACCCCCGTCTGTTTCTATTGTGATAGCGGGAGCCCGTAATGGTCATTTCCCCAGCATCAGTTTTCTAGATGGGGTGGGGGCTGGGAGTGTGCTGACCAGCAGCCCGGGGAGGGAGAGAGAGACAGAGAGACAAAGAGAGAGACAGACAGAGAGAGAGAGAGAGAGACAGAGAGAGATAGAGAGACAGAGAGAGGGAGACAGAGAGAGATAGAGAGACAGAGAGATGGAAACAGATAGAGAGAGAGAGAGAAACAGAGATAGAGACAGAGAGACAGAGATAGAGACAGAGAGAGACAGAGACAGAGAGAGAGA
>JAJPUD010023279.1:2994-20189 GCA_023553655.1 Myrmecobius fasciatus
AAAAAAAAAAAAAAAAAAAAAAAAAAAAAAAACTAATTTTCATGCATTGTCCTTTAAGTAACATCACATAAGCCACACTATCAACAGCAAGAGACAGCAGTTTCAAGATTAGACGTTTTGAACATCATGAAATACATATGCTACCAAAAATTATTGGAAATAAAATGAATTTCTATAAATCAAATCTTATTGACATACTCTGTGCCATTGGCAATAGGTTCTCATAGGGTTATGATAAATTGTTCATTAAAATTAATTGAAATATTAACTGGAGTAAGGAGTCAGAATGACCACTATTTGAGGGCTTTTGTAACAGACACACCCTCTGCCTTCATATTTTTTGATTCATTCACCCTGATGTCTCTTATGGTTAAATTAATAAGGCACTGAAGTGAGTGAAAACCTCAAGAGACAGAGTCTCTGTATAATTCATAATAATTAATTTATTAATTAAGCCAGATCAGAATCAATAAACTGATGGTCAGTGGTTTCTCTCCATAACCAAAAATACCTTTAATGAAGATACTGAATGTCATGAATATTTTTAGAAAAGAGAATGCCCCCTTAGAAGAGAAATCAATCCATATTGGAGAAAGTGGGGCTAAACAGTCTTCAGCTGCTCTTGCTGAGATTATGACTTAATCATGAGACTCAGTCACTCCACAATCCAAACAAAGGATTCCAACTCTGCCCATACCACTCTGATTGGTATTTCTTTCATGATCTGAGCCACCCTAAACTCCAAAGGGGGAGTGCATGGTTTAATGGGCTTAATGATATAGGAATAGAATGGCCTACATTAGGTTCTCTTTACCCTCTAAACAAAAGCAAGGTCTTTTCCTTGGATTTAATCCAACCAAAGATCAAAGAGTATGTACCTGGAGAATATGGGTAATCTTATTTATTAGCAATGTCTTTTGGTGAGTAACTTACTATTTTACAAGGGTTAGTCCCTTAAGGAAACAAACAAAAAAACCCAATACTCTAATTTAATGATTAATTATATAATGGAATTGTTTTTTTTTTTATTTTTTCTTTCATCACTATCTTTTGGCTCTAGGTATTTTCTCCTCCTCTCCCTCTGTCATGGAATGCTCTCTTTTATCTGGGTGGTGCAGTGAATAGAGGTTGGAATCAGTAAAACTCATCATTATAAGTTCAAATCTGGCTTTAGACATTTACTAGTTGTCTGATTCTGGACTGTCCATGCACCTTTGGCTCGACACAACTGGAACATGGGCATTGATTGCACCCCAGGAAGACCATCTTGAAAGATGGGCCAAATCAGTTTGAAGGTAACCAATAGGTTTCAAACTCATTAAAGAATTAGAGGGTTGTTTACTTTGAGCATGTAAACTTTTTCCCAGTGGAATGGGCAGATATGACCAATTGTTCTAACAGCTATGAAAAGTGGCTAAAGAAGGAGCTGTGGGATACATAGAGTTTGGTCAGGCATGGAAGATACCAAGGTCATTCCCTGCATCCTGGTCACAGCCAGTTGTCTTAAGTTTTATCTGAAAGAGAGAGTGGGAATGATGATTTTATGCTGCTCTGCCTCATTTAAATCCAAATTATGGACCAGGAAAACATTGTACACAGCAATAGCAACACTGTGCAATGATCAGCTATGATAGACTTGGTTCTTCTCAGCAGTTCAATGACACAAAACAATCCCAATAAACTTTGGATAGAAATTACCATCCACATGTAGAAAGAGAAATGTAGAGACAATGTCATTTTATTTTTTTATCTAGGTTTTTTATTATTTTTTCCTTTTGTTATTATTTTTCTCTCTTAAAATGAAACATATAAAAATGGATGTACATGTATAACCAAAAGGAAAATATCATTTTAAATGTTGCTGTGAAAATTAAAATAAAAAAAAAATCCAATTCATGCATGAATGAAGACATCACCCTATGAATGCTATTGATACCCTTTGAAAATAAAGAATAGACAACAACTATATAGACTTAAATTATTTTGTAAAGGATTGTTTTCTAGGGGAGAGAGATAAAGGATTATAGAGAATTCTAGGTGATAGAATGATAACGTATACTAATTCTATATGCACTAATCTATCAAATTAAAGTCTTAAAAATAAGTCTTCAGGGGACAGCTAGGTGGCGCAGTGGATAGAGCACCAGCCCTGAAGTCAGGAGGGCCTGAGTTCAAATTTGGTCTCAGATACGTAACAGCTGTGTAACCCTGGGCAAGTCACTTAACCCCAATTGCCTCAGCAAAAAAATAAATAAATAAAAATAAAATAAAATAAAATAAGTCTTCAGATTCAATATTTAATATTCTTTAAGTTGTACCTTGAAAAGAAATGTGCTATGATAGATTGTAATTTGTATTTGGAAATAGGAGGTCCTGACTTTGTACTCCTTGAGTGTAATGATAACTATGTTACTTAACAGCTATGATACTGCTTCTTCTTCTATAAAAAGATGATAATAGCACTGAAATTTTAGGGTAATTTTTAATATTGAAACAAAAAAGTGCATGTAAATAATTTAGCTGATAATAGCTTACCTTCTTAATCTATTCTAACTTTAGACATATGAAAAATTCTATCACCAATAATTCTTAAATCACAATGTAGTGTAAAAGTCTCAACTCATATAAGCAAATACTATACACACAAATACACACATAATATATATGCAGAGAACATGTACATAAATACTATATATGCCTATATATGTATGTAGGACTGGCTTCTGTCATTGATTAGTCTATGATACCAATAGCATGTAGTAAACTCCTTGAGAACAGGGACAGGGACAGGAATTTTTCCAGTTTCCAAGCACAATGTTTTTCACAGTTTTTACTAGATAAATGCTTATTGGTTGATTGAATGGTACCCCACAGATTTGTTATTGATTTAAATATTTGGAAAACTCTTGAAGTGGGTCCTCCTTCCATTCATTGAGGCTGACATCCATCTATGGGTGATGATATTGGAAAGTCTCCATACAAATGAGAAATTAAGTGAATTAACATAACAAAATTACTATTATTCTGATCTCTAAAATATAGCAATCGGTAAAATGAGGTTTTTGACATTTAAAAACCATAATGTCCAGTAAATCTTAGTGAACCATCAGGCATAACCTCTTTACTTAATGATGCTACAGACATTTCTGAGATACTAGGCCCCAGGTAGCCAAAATAAACTGCTATCTGACTACCCTTTTTACTTTTCAACCAGCTTCTTGTACTCAAGTATCTCTGTATTGGGAGTTATATAAAGCCTCTCTTATTAGTGGTTTATTTCAAAATTTCTATTTTATTTAGAAGATGAGCCCAAGTGAACTTTTTATTTCTTCAATAACCAAAATATTTTCCAAGTAAAACAATCCCTAAAGATGTGCATTCTTACCTTGACCCCTTCCTGTGGGATAATGAAACTTTCTATTTTCATTGAGTTGGAGGATAGGCATTATTCATCTTTTCTGAATTTCCTATTCTGTACTGAGTTGGATCTATTCCCAGTTATTCAAAATACTCATGTTAATAACCATAAATGAATAGAGGATAAAATAAATCCCAGGAACAGACTGTTCATTTAATTAATTCCATGATCTCGGTAGCACACAAAGAAAGGTTGGGCTGATAAAAATACAATTTATAGATCAAAGTGTTTTCTGCATAATAATAATAATAACCTACAAGCTTGTAAATAATATACATTCACATTTTTGAATCTCAGAAAAACCTTAAGAAATAGGGAGTTTTGTTATTCCCATTGTATTGATAAGGAATGTCAGGAAAGATGTTAAGGAATATGTCATGTTGAGGATAACAAGAAGATGTAGCTAATGTGGAAACCAAACTTAAGTCTTGTTGCCTTAAAATTTAATGTCCTAATTGTCTCTTAGTTTAACAGTTGAGAAAGCTTGGATTGAAAGACAGAAGTGAATGCTATATTTTAGTAGTTGTGTCTCTACCAGTAACCAACCAAATGTCCTTGGCTAGCTATTGGCAGAATCACAACTAGTATGGTATTCAGAATTATAGAATCAGAAAATTATCAATATTGAGCTAATAGCCTAAACTCTTCTCCTTGCAGAAAGGAATAATAAAGCCCATGAGGTTAATAACTTCCCTAAGGTCAAACAGCTTTTAAATTTAGAAATTTTCCTAGGATTTGAACACAGGACCTCAAAATCTATCAATTATTTTTTCCTTTCCATTCATTAGTCAAGATTTTAAATCTTCTCTGTCTGTCTCTCTGTCTCTATCTCACTGTGTCTGTCTCTATCTCTCTCTCTTTCCCTCTATCACACACACACACACACACCCACATGCACACACACACCCCTCATATCTCTCATCTTATATCTCATCCCATCTCTCCTCCCAACTCCATCTTCAAACATGTACCCTTTGATGCACTGATATTACCTGGTTTGAACTTGCTTGAACAAGACACTCATCTCCTGACTGGTCATTTTCACTGGATGTTCCATATGCTTGAAATGTTCTTCCTTTCCATCCCTTCTCTCCACTCTTCCCTGGCTACCTTTAAGTCCCTATTAACATTTTACCTTTTACAAAAAACTTTTCCTTATTCCTCTTAATTCTAGTCACTACCATCTGTTGATCATTTTCAATTTTCTTGTCACTATATTTTTATACATAGTTGTATATATGTTGTCTCCCTCATTAAACTGAATTTTTTGAAAGGATTCTTTCATCTTTCTCAATCTCCCCTCTATTTAGCATAGTATTTGGCAGATATTGACCACCTGGCTGACTACAATTTACCTTCATTTTATATTTTAAATTTTTTCAATTTTATTTTCTTAAAAACATTATGCAAAAATAAACAAATGAATTATTGTTTATGACAACAATAACAGCAGGTTTTTTTAAATGATGAGTCATTGAAATACTTTCATCAGAAATCATTTACTCCAAGGAAGCTTATTGTACTTTTACAGATATTTAATGGAAGAAAAAAGGAAGCAAATATAGTCACAGCTTTATCTTTATATATTTTTTCTACTAATTAATCTTATGATCATCCTAAACTAAAATGTAGCGGCTGTTAGCAATGGCATTGAGACAGGAAGGTAGTGGGTGGAGCATCCATTCCTAATTGAGATGGAAAATATTATTTTACTTCATTTCCAGAGTATTTAGAATTCCAGCAATAAAGCACAAATTACAATGTGTGAATGAATACAGGTTGTACTGATTTCCAGGACTACGTATCAGAATGGTGATTCAGATTGGTTGGCATGTTAGGTTTGGGGGAAGTTAATATGATATGGACTAAAGACTGCTCTTGACTTTGACCACTGAGAGTAAACTTTTGCCAAATAGCACAGAGTCCATGCCATTCCCCTTGGAAATTATGGTTCTGTAGGAAAAGGGGAGGGAGAAAGGGACCTCTGCCTCCATTATACATTCTGTCTGTGCAGGATCAAGCCCTTCAGAAGTCAATCATGTATTAAATATCCCCCACTGCTCCCATAAAGCTAACGGACTGATGGCCCTGTTCAGTACCAAATTCTGCCCTGGGATATGGGCTACACATCGGGGAGTCCACTGATGCCAGAGGGAGGCATACACAAACCTCTAAAGGGGCAATTTGGCCTTCAGTGCCTAATTCAAAGGCTACTAAAGGGCCTGTTCTCCTTGAAGTAATGGAAGTTTGAATGTGCATTGAAGGGAGATGAGCCCCCAAAGACAGAGAGGCAGATTAAGCCTTTATATTGCATTTGAATTGGGTTGAGGATAATGTGTTCAACCTTCACTATCTCCATATACTTGGGGCAGCTAGGCTACTAAAGAAAGGCAAGGGTGCCAAGTTTTAGCTGTTTGCAAACAAAAACATAGCCAGTGCCATCATCCTTCCCAAACCTACGGGTGCCTTCTCAGACTCATGTGAGCATTGGCCCTATTGAGTGACAGAGTCATTTGGGAAATCAGCCATGAATGACACATAGATGTAGTTAAAGCTTCTCAGAACCAATAAAAATGCCCTTTGCCTCTCCTGCCTTCAGTTACAAGCTATTGCTATTCATCTCATTATGGATATCTTAGAAGTAGTCACACAGCACAGAAAGTGCCTAGGGGATGAAAAGTTTGAAAGAAAAATGTAGCTGTATATCATTGACATTCATGAAAAAATTCACATTAGATGCCTGCAAATCAGGTCCCCAGGTGGCAATAGAGAGATCAGGAGCAATACAGTGCCAAAAATAAAACCTGAGCTGGGACATAGCATGGCATATGTCAAAATAGCTGAGCAAATATGATTTGGGGAGAGAGAGAGAGAGGGAGAGAGAGAGAGAGAGAGAGAGAGAGAGAGAGAGGGAAAGAAAGAGAAAGGGAGACAGAAAGAGAGAGGGACAAGGAAGGGAAGAGAGACAGAAAGAGAGAGAGACTTTAACATACACACATGCAGAGGCACAGAGAGAGAGAGAGAGAGAGAGAGAGAGAGAGAGAGAGAGAGAGAGAGAGAGATTTTTCTATATGTTTGCTTTATTTCTATAAGCTCATCCTGTTGAAATACCAGTCATTGTCATGCTCTTCAATCACTAAATAAATATGCAAGCAGAGAGGCACAGCAAATTAGTCATGCACACATATCAATTTTCACTCAGAAGTCCATATACGTAAGAAAACCAGATATTTCCAAACAACTTAGATATTTTCAGAGATATATTTCTGTGGTGTTAAAAGGTAGGTCATTCTGTTTGGCAGTGACAAAAACATCTCAAAGGGGATAAGGTCAGATAGGTTAATAATATTTTTCTCTCATTTGGGGAAGAGGAGGAGAAAGGTGGCTCAGAATGTATAGCCAAAGTAATTTACTTCTTTTTTTAATAATAGGTTTTTATTTTCAAAATATATGCAAAGACAGTTTTCAACATATGCCCTTACAAAACTTTGTGTTCCAAATATTTTCCCTCCCTTCTCCTACCCGTTCCCCTAGACAGTAAGTATTCCAATATATATTAAACATGTGCCATTCTTGTATACATAATTCCACATTTATCATTCTGCACAAGAAAAATCAGATCAAAAAGGGAAAAATGAGATAGGGAAAAACAAGCAAACATAAAAGGTGAAAATACTGTGTAGTCTTCCAAAGTTAGTCCCCATAGTCCTCTCTCTGGATGTAGATGGCTCTCTCCATCATGTCTATTGGAATTGTCTCGAATTACTTCATTGTGGAAATGAACAAAATCCTTCACAGTTGATGACTACATAATATTGTTGTTCCTGTATACAGTGTTCTCTTGGTTGTACTCATTTCACTTAGCATCAGTTCATATAAGTCTCTCCAGGCCTCTTTGAAATCATCCTGCTGATCATTTCTTATAGAACAATAATATTCCATATTATTCCATTCATATACAATAAATTCTTCAGCCATTCCCCAACTGATAGGCATCCAGTCAGAGAAATTTACTTCTTTTGCTTATTTCTCCTGTCAGTCTCTTGGTGTAGCAGGGACTTAAAGCTATGGTGTTTCTGAATATGACTGTTTACCTCTATGCTTTGGGACCTCTAATTCCCTTCAATCTTTCTCTCTCTGTTAAAAGTTACATTGAGTCAGTTACCTATTGTTTCCCATTCTACTTATCAATCAGTTGTGGGGGAGGCTCCCATAAGGAAGAAGACATTAAATCTGCAACTTTTGCATTACTTGCCCCTTGTCACTTAAACTTATTTACAAATTGTCATGTTCTTGCTATGTTGGGGAAGACCAGAGATGAAAAAGCTCAACCTCTTCTGCTGAGATGGACATTTCTAAATTGTCTTAAAGATACTTACAAAAGCTGGCTGCACCTTGACTCCACTGCTGATATTCTGGTATCAGTCATCTATATATCATTACCTTAACATAATAAAATCCTTCTAAGTGATCTTTGTCCTGAGTTTTGCCTTATTAATTAGGATGAAAAACCCAAATTATTTTTCCCTTCAATACCAACCTCATTTCTTGCCCCCAAATCTTCAGTTAATTTATTTTGTATATATGCTTTATATTTCATATTCTCCTAGTAAAGCATAACACCTTTGAGGGCAGGTAAGCTATTATTTTTGTCTTTATATTCCCAGCACCAAACATATAATAGGCATGTCTTAATATGCTTGATTCTCTCCATGTTATGATTATGGATCTAGAACTGAAGGGAATTCAAGACTATTCAAACTAGCCTGGTCACTTTTACAGATAAGGAAACTAAATTTCAAGGCAATTCTATGACTTTCCAATAGTTACACAGTTAAAAACATCAGAAATGAATTTTAAACATAAGCCTTTTAAATACTCAAAACAATGTTATGTTCACTTATCTGATGCCTCAACATTTAAGAGGTTGGCAGTAGAGCTCACTACAGGATTGCTCCTGTAATTACCAAGACACAAATTATGAGATTCAAGTAATGAATACATAAACTCATTGGTCATCCTTAGATTATCCATAGCCATGACAGTGCTATCCTCTCCAAAACCTTGCTAAATTAGAAGCCCATAGAAACAACAAAGTTGCTTGTTAGAAGCAGACTTAAATAAGAAATCTAGTAGAAGCTCAAGAGAAGTAAAAATAAAATTTAGTTTTATACCCAAAACTCTCATTCTCTATGATCCATACCAGCATTACTCCAGATAGTCCCTTTTCATACCAACCTTCTATCTGGCCTCCAAGAAGCACTTCCTAATACTTTTTTTTTTTTTCAGTCAAGCCCTTTAACTGGATATTTCCCTCTAGAATGTATTTTGATTGGCTTATCCATTTATATGCTATATTCTCCAAATAGAATATAAGTTCCAAGAGGGCATGATTTTTTTTCTTTTTTGTCTGATCCAGATTACCAATGACCAATTCTCCAAATATTTTCACATCCTCTATTTTCCTCAAATTTGGAGAGGAAATGGAAAAAATAAACCCACAGTTTGTCTTTCTTAGCTCACTATGTGCTATCAGCTTTTGAATTGGACATGAGATGATTATTCCCCATACCTATGTTATTCATTTTGGTTTTAAAGTCAAATTTAACCCTTATCTACCATAATAATAGGGTATGATGATTGGAGGGAAGTGATTGCACAGATTTCTTTTATCCAAACTCTCACAGAGATTTGTAGATAGATGGTAAATTTCAAGAAAACAATCCCCCAATTCAGGATTTTGATTTTGGTAATATGCATATTTGCTTGTCTTAGCCTTCCTCCACTAACACACCTGAAATTGATGCAGAACAGGTTTAACATACTTGAGAACAAATCATAAAGTAGTTCTACTTTTCCTTTCCCCAATTCAGATATGAATACATATCTTCCAAAGTGGTTTTGCTTTTCTTCCTCATATCTATATAATTACTTGGGTTCTCAGTGCTTTGGAACATTGATTCTTCCTTTTTCCCCCTATAAACCCATCTTGAAAATCTCATTCTAATGGAGAAAAGGTCAAAGTAATTTGGGACATGTAAGAGCAGACAGTAACTTATATTTATAGAGATATTAAATCAATATTAGTGACTCTTAGACAAGTCAGATGGCAATTATAGGGAGCTTTTCTTAAAAATCTTTATGTAAAAGGCCCTGTACCAGGCACTAGGCTACCAAAAATGGTTAAGACATAAATCCTACTCTCAAATATCTTTTAATCAAGCAATAATAGCAATAATGATGAAACAAATTATATATACATAGTTAATTTTTCCACATTGTTATTATTAAACTTGAAGGCAAAGACATACAGAAATTCCTATGAAACAAAGGAGAAAGTAATAATTGCAAAGGGAAGCTCTTGCAAACTGTAAAGAGAAATTTATCCCATTAAAGATTTAATGTGGACTTTGAATGAAGAAATATCAACACATGTAAATGTATAATGTGCAAATATGGAGTATACTATAGAAGATGATGAGGACAACATAAGGAAATGACTGTATCTTCAAATTTCCCTAGTATGTAGAGTAGGAGAAAAAAAATGATGATATAGGATGTGGTTTTGTTCTTGAAGAATCTTGAAGGACAAGGTTTCTTTTTATTCAGAAGAATTAAGTTCAGAACTCAGTAGGAAACAAAGGTATAATCTAAGCAATTACTTTATAAGATCTAGTTATTTTATTTTATCAAGAAAATAAAATAATAAAAAATAGTAATGGTGACAATAATCATATAGTAACACTTTACACTATTATCTTTGTTCTTCCTCATAACAAATCTTGAAAGTAGATGTTCTTATTATTTCCATTTTTATAGGTGAGGAGAAGGAATCATAGGTAAATGGACTTGACCAATGGCACATAGCTAGTACTTCTGTAAAGTAGGATTTCAACTAATCTTGTGATTCCAAGTCCACTGCTCAAGTTAATTAGATTTTAGGTGACTTTGCATAGAAAAAAGAAATTTCATCAAGTAAGAAGTGGAAGAATTCAATATTAATAACCACCTTGTGGAGAAAGACTATTTGACTTATAATAGATGGAACCAAGGTAAGGTAGCTGATGAGCTCAGAGGGAGTATTGTAACCTTTCCCTCTCTAGCACATCTAGTTAAGATGTTCTCAGAGAGACTAGACTAATAGGAAAGAGGAAATCTACATTTACACATCACCTCCCCTATCACAAGGACTGTACTAAACATTTACAGATATCTCATTTATTCCTCACAATAGTGCAGCAATTATAAGTAGTATTGTGACATTTTACTATTGAGGAAACCTGGCAGTTTCTAGTTAGGTGATTTGGACAATGCAATGGATAAACCTCTGGGTCTTAAGTCAAGAAGTTCTAAGTCGAAATGTGGCCCTAGCCTCAGTCTCTTATTATGTAAGCCTGGGAAAGTCACTTAATCTTATTTGCCTCAGTTAAATCATATGTAAACTAGCAAACCATTCTTCTGTCTTTGCCAGACTAATAATAGTAATAATAAAATAAAATAGCAAAGAAATAAAAAAACCTGAAATGAAATCACAAAGAGTTAGACACAATTGAAATGCCTAAAAATCAACTACTCACCTACAATCACAGAGACCCTAAGTGTATAAAGCTGAATATGAACTCTTATTTTTATGGTTCAAGGTCTAGCACTCTATCCAATGTGTTACCTGAGTGGTAGTAACAGCAGACAAGACTTTAAGAGCAAGAAACAAAAAGAATAGAGACAATTGTGTATAGAGAAAAAAAATGAAAATAATTGTGAATTATGAGGAGTAACAAAAAGCATGAATCCTTTCTGGCAGCTACAATACTTCCTGTGCCCCATTTGCCATATAAATTTCTGAAAAATCTCATGTGTTCTTCTGCATTTTCTATGTTTTATTTTTAATCAATATAATTGCATTTTCTTTCTTTCCTCCATTTCCTTCCTCTCCTCAAAAGCTATTCAGTACTTTCCTAAGGTTTTTTTAGTTTCTGTTAAAAGTAATCTATTATCTTGTCAAACTGTACATACCCTTTGACCCAGCAGTGTTTCTACTAGGGCTATATCCCAAAGAGATCTTAGAGGAGGGAAAGGGCCCCACATGTGCAAGAATGTTTGTGGCAGCCCTTTTTGTAGTGGCTAGAAACTAGAAACTGAAGGGATGCCCATCAATTGGAGAGTGGCTGAATAAATTATGGTATATGAATGTTATGGAATATTATTGTTCTGTAAGAAATGACCAGCAGGACGATTTCAGAGAGGCCTGGAGAGACTTGCATGAACTGATGCTGAGTGAAACGAGCAGAACCAGGAGATCATCATACACAGCAACAACAGTATTACATTATGATCAATTCTGATGGACATGGCTCTCTGCAACAAAGAATTGTCTCAAACCAGTTCCAATTGTTCACTGAAGAAAACCATATACACCCCGAGAGAGGGATATGAAATATGGACCACCACATAACATTTTCATGATCTCTATTGACATTTGCTTGCATTGTGTTGCCTTTCTCTGATTCTTTTTTTTTTTCTTGTAGATAGGATTTTTCTTGCATAATTTCTCAAGCATTTCAACATTATTAACATGTAGTGGGCTTCCTGCCATCTAGGGGAGGGGAGGGGACTAGGGGTAAAATTTGTAATGGAAAGCTTTGTAAAGATCAATGTTGGGGAACTACCCATACATATGTTATACAAATAAAAAGCTTTAATAAAAAAATGCAAAAAAAAGTAATCTATTCTCACTTCAGTTTTTTTAATTAAGAGTTATAATTTTTTCTTCTTATCTCATTTTTCATTTCCTTTTATTAGACTTTCTAACCATTTTCAGAGTTCCTGTGACCAATATATTGACTTATCTGGAGTTTCTACTAATAGTTACAGCTGAAATATCCTATTTTTGTGGAGCTTCATATCAACATTCTCTTAAATCACTGAATTTTTAAAAATGATATTCAGTATTCTTACGGGTTGTCAATCCTGTTTTCTACTGTTGATTTCATGTGGCCATACAAACACACAATACTCTCAGTATCTACTTCTACTTCCCTAGCCCACTTAAAATTTAATTTTTCCCTAGTTACTTGTTGATAGTCTCTGACTGACATTTTGCTGAAAGTTTATTACGTTAGGTATAAAAGTCAGAGAATGACTTCCTCTTATTATTTCCACAATTCTTAAAAAACTACAATTCATTGTCATATGGACTCCTGAGATCATTCTCAGAACTAGAATAGGAGTGGCAAGCATGTATCCAATAACTACCAATAAAAATACACACTCTCTCTCAATAAAAACAAAAACAAAACAAAACAAACCTTTGACCTTTGTCTAAGAATATCAGAATTTATTAAAAAGCCACAGTCCATGATTCATGCTCCTTGGTTGCAAAGCAGTAAAACTCAAACTATTGAAAGGAGCTACCAGATCTTATGAGAGGGATGAGAACTGTATGTTAGAAACACTGTGTCCAACAATGTAGGCTTTAGCTTTTTCTCACATCCTGTTTTTGCAAGGTATGGGTGAGCTTATTTCATAACTTCATCATAGAATTTTCCCAAAAATCTTGCCATTTCTTTCCATAGGGATTTTTCTTAGCACTTCATTGCTCCCATCTGCCTTCCAATTGTAGAGAGGCATTTCCTCAATAGAGCTCAAATTTCCCTACTGAAATCTAATTCATACTATTAATTGCACTTAATGCTATATATGGTACTAAGAAGAACAAAGGTGCTAAAAGAGTCAAAAGTCAAGTAGTTTATCACTCACATATATGCAACCATGCTGCTCCAGACAATTCCACAAGCATTCAAGGAAGCAGTGACTTGGGCATATAGTAAATTATGTACCCAATTAATAACACAGATCTATGTTTCTCTATCACTGATATTTTCTTTTCTTTTCTTTTTTTCGCTGGACATATTCACAAACATGGAGTGAGAGAAGAGCCTTAAAGTCAATCAATCAGCAGGTGGTTTGAACTTCTATTTACCACAATTGTTCTGTGATTAGGAAAGTTTGGTAAACTTAGGTACATAAACTAAAAGTTTGCTCAAAAGGCAATTCTTTATAATTGTGACCTTTGGCTAAATATATAACTGATCCAGAAGATTATTGGTTATATTAGGAATATCCTAAATATGATAAAATTAATCAGGTGTTAAATATATAGTTACTTCTGTCAGGTAATGCCAATTCTCACAGTAATTTTAACTATTAGAGGGATAGCAAAGATGATATTGTATGAGTCTGCTCACCATTGGGCAATAAGTTAAAGTAAGGTACAGTGGATACAGTTCCAATATAAAAGAAAGGTGAGAATGATATTCTCAGTTAGTCATTGTTCCTAGGCATCTTTCCTTTATGCCTTCAATGATAATGCAATATTGTAGAGTGCTAAAGTAAGAATATAGTGTCTGGAACAGATAGATCTGTGGTAGTGGCCAGGCAATGAGTATAATCCAAATGATATTAGACTGAGTTTCAGAGGATATTTTTTTTAAGTTTGGCTCTACTACCCAGGTGGCACAGTGAATAGAGCACAGGGCTTAAAATCAGGAAGATCTGAGTTCGAATGAGTACTTGGACACTAATTATCTCTGTAACCCTGACCAAGTTACTCAATCCTGTTTTCCTCCCTTCATCATGAACTGCAGAAGGAATTGCCAAACGACTCTAATATCTTTGCAAGATAACTTCAAATGGGATCACAAAGAGCTGAACATGACTGAAATGACACATTAACAATCACTACTTGCAAGCTAAGTGATCTTCTGCAAGTGACTGTATCTATCTCAGTCTCAGCTTCTTTCTATCTAAAATTAGGTGGTTGGACTAAAGCTTAATTTCACATCTAAAACAAATGATACTCATGGGAATTAAGATGAAATAATTGTCTATACCTGTTTATTCATTCTGCATTATGGGTTAGATATTTTGATTTCTGGACATTCCATTGTCCAAAAACATTCAATAATATTTTTCAAGAAATGTAATTTTTGTTATGTGCAATGAATTATTTTGGAACTTTAAGAAATAGGGAAATTTATAACAGTATAATTTCGGTCCTTATTTAGTTAATCATTTAATTGAGGCAGGTTTGTACTAGGCAATGGATATATGACATGTGTCCCAAGTAGATAAGTATTATATAAATTAAAATATGAGAATTACCAAAGAAAGAGACAGCTAGATGGACAGATAGAGAGTTACAGAGAGACAGAGACAGAGAGATAAAGACAAAGGCAGAAAAGGAGAGACAGACAGACAGACTAGTAAGGAGCTAAAGTAAGGACTACCAAACAAAATTAAAAAAAAAATTAAGTTGTTATTGCTGAGGAACACGTAGCACCATCAGGTCAGTAGGTGTAACCTGGTATGATACCACTGAAGAATATCCATTTTGTGTAGTGAACAGGCCTCTTGTATAGGTCTCTAGAGCCTATATTTGTTCTTTCCCAGAGTCAATGACTTCATCATTCATATGCAGTGGTCTTAAGTAGCTTATTCTTCATTAAACAAAGTCTAAAGTACCTGATCTTAAACTTACCTAAGAATAAAGCTTATTTAAAGGCTGAAATGAAAAGAAATTTTCTTTTTCTGAATGCTTTTCTATCTACATCTATCCCTGCTTCTTAAGTAGTAGTGCTGTAAAGCATAGATGTATGGTAGTGGTGTTGACAGCTACCAAATTTCACTTCTGGGCTGACTTCTATTTTGCTAAGGTCAGCATTGCCAATGGGGAGTGTGTATCTTGGGAAAGGTTGATGGAAGAGGGGGTGAGAGGTGCAATTATTAAGGGACTGGATACAATGAATTTCAGCTAGGAGGAATAGAATGGAATCGCTGTACTTCCTGCTTCTTTGCTTTTTTTTTCTCTGTTATTTGACTTGTATCCTTAAATAAAAATATATTTTCTAACATTGTTAACTGTTGCTTCTTCTGATAGAATTATTCTTATATCAATGTTAATTTTAAAATGCACTTTCTAAGATTCATTGGACATAGTTAAATATTCAGGTTCACAAATGATAAATCCCAATGCACTTTACATAAGATAATCAATAATAGATAAGTAAACCTTCCCAATAATATTATTAGGTGGCATAGTGCATAGCATTGGATCTCAAAACAGGAAGACCTGATTTCAATTACCACTTCAGACACTAGCTGGATGACCCTAGGCAAGTCATTTAACCTTTTTCTAATTATTTTCTTATTTATAAAAATAGGTATAATAATAGCATTTATCTTTTAGGGTTGTTTTGAGGATCAAATGAGTTAAAATTTATAAAGCACTTACTACTTAAAGCACCATATACATTCAATTATTGTTGTTAGCATTATCATCATCATTATTTCCATAGGGGACAAGAATATCACTGATCATAGAGTCACACATTGAGAGTTACAACTCATAACTTAGAGGTTATTTGACTCAACTGTCTCATTTTAAAGATGACAAAAGCAGGCACCAGATAGTTGAAGTAATTTACCACTTTCATGTAGATAATTTTTTCGTGTAAAATGCCAACTAAGAGGCTCTCACTTAAAATTTCTTAGCATAGAGTTGGTATGCATAAAAAAAATCTAAATTTCAATAAAATTGATTTCCTTTGTGACATTTTATATTCTATTTTACTCATTTTTCAGAAGGTCAAAAAACCTTGAGATAAAGACAATGTACTTTTCTCTGTTTCATCTAGGTAATTCTTTGATATCTTAAAAGATTTGTAATTTAATCAGTGTCAGTACTCCATCCAGCATTCCAGACAATACACCTTTACATAACGAGGTGATCTTTTAGAATTGTTGGCCAAAATGAATTACCCTAAAATAAATGTGGGAATAAGGCTCTCTGAGCTTGGTTAGCTGTGTCTTTTCATGAAAGATATATAAGGACCATGTTCAAATTAGGTTGTGAGGTCATAATTTAGAAAAATGAAGGTCAGATTCATACCATGCTGATATATTGGAGGAGAGCTTTATTTTAAAAAAACATTAGTGATAACAATAGTAATAATAACAGTATAAACAACAATAATAACAGTAATAATAATATTAAATCTATCCATGCCTCAAATGGATACTATCCATTCCTTCCTTCTGTGAATTTCCCTCATTATATTATATTCACCCTTTCTCTAATCTTCAGATGTTTTTTTTTTTTCTGTTTTATTGGCTTCTTCCCTGTTGCCTATAAATATGACCAACCTTTTCAAGACCAGAATTAAAACAAAACTAAATTCCTAAAATAGCTTCTAACTATCATGTTATATTTCCCTTCTCCCTTTTTTCTTTTTTTTCTAAACACTTTGAGAAAGCTCCCTTTCATTTATGTCTCTTGTTCTTTTCCTTTCATTCTCTTTTAAACCCTCTGCAATGAAGTTTCTGACCTCTTTCTATAACTGAAAACTGACTTCTCCAAATTTACCAATGATTGAATTGCCTAAACTATTAACTTGTTCCCCTCAAACTTCATTCTTTTTTACCTCTTAGCAATCTTTGGAAAGATTGATAATTTTATCCAACATTTTTTCTTTTATCTTTAGATTTTCATACTCTTGCTCTCTATTGGTTCACTTAATATTTAACTGACCAATCCTTCTCAATCTCTTTTGCTGGTTCTTCATTCATGCAAATGCAATTAATAATGGTTGTCCTAACAGGCTTTGTCCTTGTCCTTCATAGCTTTTTATTTTATTTCACTTGGAGATCTCATTAACTCTTCTTAGGTCAAGTACCATCTCTATTAAAATGATTACTAAATATTTCTAGCTATAACTATTCT